>JAQFZY010000337.1:0-32505 GCA_034696285.1 Hypogastrura burkilli
GAAAATGTCAACACAATTCTAAAAAAATCCGTTGCTAGGGGCCATGTTTTTGACCCTTAAGGTGCTGACCCCTTGACCCTAAAAATCCCATGTCATAAGTTGGACTTCGGATTAGGCACAACTTTTTGTTGACGAGGTTTCGTTAATTTAGGTTGAGAAATGCGGCCTATAGGTTGATGACGGTTAAAACTATGTCATAATATTATATTGGTTAGAAGACTAAAAGTCCACAACTTAATTTCTGTGTAACAGCGAACAGGTCGGGGATCATCAACCTTGTTTTAGCTTAAATCACATTCAGACTATATAATTTTAATATTTTTTTTATTCGTCAATTGACACAAAGTCCAAACAAGGAATTAGGTTCTCCCTGTCCCTGTGAACTAAAGGTTTTGCATATTCATAGTACTTTATTTATTTATAGGAGAAAGTGACAAAAGCAAAGAAATATAAAAAGTGTTAGGTGACTTTATGTTATTCTATACAAATGGATAGATGGCGTATTTATGGTTGGTTAGTAGTTCCAGCTCGAGATGTACTCTATCGACATTGATCCTTCAGTCAAGCCCAGAATTTCCATGCATTTAGCTCGTACAGATCTAGAACAAATTCGTGTTAGTTTAAATATATATTTCTTAAGCTGTTTTTGGGACTCACGTCAAGGAAGGCATCATGAACGCACATTCCAACGCCCATGAACGTACTGCATTGAGGATCATTGTCAATCCTCACTTTCTCTCCTGCAAGTTCCCGAGGAAAGGACCACAATTTAATGGTATTCCTAATTCTGGGACATTGAAAGATTTAGACTACTTTACCGTGCTCTTTGATACATCCATCAGCAGCATCAATGAGGAGTTTCTTGGTTGTCGCGTCCGGCATATGCCTGTCAATGTAGTCGAGTGCCTTTGCGTGGTTAATCTTTCCCTCTTCCGTTAGCTAAATGTATTTGAATTTGTAGGACTTTAGAATGGCTTGTTTTTTTTTTTCAAAAATAGAGCTTTTAGCTCCCAAAAGAGTATTTTTAAAATAGAGCTTTCTGGTTAGAATTCGATTTAAATTGATTACCATGGACTTCTTTTGAAGGATGCATACTCCAAGACATGCAACTTTCCTATGGAGGATTTCGTAATTTTTTAAAATTAAAAAACAATTAATTTATACGATCTAAAATGTATTTGCATTTTTTACGGACTCAATTGGGATCTTCCAGATGCTCTTAATGTTCTGCTCATCGAGACAATAGGTGACCTGTGCCTTCTCCACGTCTGTCAACACAACTTCCTGCCCCCGACAGATTGTCTCCTCTTGAGCTTTGGCGAACTTGTGGAAAAGTTATATGCAATTATGATTTATTTTTCACAAGATGACTTTTTAATTAAAAAATGAATTTTTTTTTTTACCGCAGCTAGGAGTACCAGTCCGAGAAGGATTAGATTAACTCGAGCCATCGTAATTTTGGCGAATTCCGACACTCCGTGCAAAATATGCTCCAACTTGCAAATAATTTATAATATGAATCCAAGCTTCAACGGTGCCCAGTTTTATATGCCTCTGATTTCTTTGAAAGTTAGTTTTAATGGTTCCGCTCTACATAGATTTAATAAATTATCCTATTGAGTCCTAGTGCTAATGAACTCTCAACTAGGGTATGTCTATATATTTAACTCCCATTCCCATTGCATTGTTTCAGAAAAATTATAATTGGATTGAACTATTGTTCACTCAGAACATCGATCTATTGTCCAACTGCGTGTTCTATCGTAGTGTGGATATATACAGCTTCCTCCATAATTATACTAAGTATTTGGTTTACAGTATTTGGATGCATCCTATTTAAATCTCTTGCTTAATTGTATGAGTCGCTCCTATTGCGCATAATAAATTCACAACACTATCCAAGTAAATGAGCATCGCAACAAAAAGCATTCATTTCACCCCAAAAAACAAAATCTTGGATTTATTTCCAGAATAATTGATTAATGCTTCACATAAAATATCATCGTGAACCTAAATGAACAGGAATGGCCTGTAAATTGATTCTAACCATATATTAGGCACGGTATTAAAAAAAAATTAAAACATAAAAATGGGGCTTCATTACAAAGAACTGGATTGGTTAAAAACTTTATTGATAACATCATTTCGATCCAAATAGGAAAGTGTTTAAAAAATGTTCCAAGAATCTTTAGTTGTAGCTGCCACAGACAGGATTCCGCCATGCCCCATACAAAAGGTCATGAGCCTCATTGTACATTTTCTCATAGCTTAATCTTGAGAACCTCTGCTGTGGCTCGGGGCAGTACTTGACGGTGTGGGCCGTGTCCCCGGTAGCCCCACAGTTGGTACAGGTGAGCTGACGAAGGAAGGGACACGTGATTCGGCCATCGGGGCCCTTCATGCCGTGGCTGTTGTAGACGCTGACCCAGCGTCCATGGCCCCTGCAGAATGGACACCAGGAGATGGAGGGCCGGGGGTCCTTGTTCCCCATAGCCATAACTGTAAAGTCAAGGAAGTGCATGGCTTGAATTTCGCCCTATTGACTCTTGACTAGTTAGTGCTGCGCCCGACTAATGACTATATTTTTGGGCAGCATTAAATATAATCGCTATATAGCAGTTATCAAAACTCTTACATTCATCTTCGGCCTCTCCACCTTGTTCAACTGCTTGTTCAGGCAACGTGGAATCATCTGACTCGCTGTAGCGCGTATAAGGCAGGATTCCAGAATAATCGGATGCAGAATCATCAGCGTCGTAGCTATATTCTGACAGATCCTTTGAGCCTACGGCTTCTCCTTCTGCAGCCTCTTCGGCTTTAGCCAATGCCCCCAAAACAGCCGTTTCGATGGCCGAGGTCTGCGGCTTATCGAATATAACAAAGCAGTATTCCTCTTGTGGGACTGTTTGGGACAAGGCGGGACCGGCTTCTGGCTGGGGAACGGCTACGTAGAAAATGGGGGCTTGTGGCTGCTCGACGGTTTGGCACAAGATGGGACCTTATTGGAACGTACGAAGAATTAAAAATTAGTATTGAAATCTAAACATGCGAAACCTTAAGTCAAACAAGTTGTAAAGTATTGGAAGAGCCTACTTACCACTCTGTGCTTGTGGGGGCAGATAGAGAACTGCGCCACCTGGTGGGACGCAGTAGAGCATTGGATCCCCTTCGACTTGATAAAGAACAGATCCTAGTTCTGGTGGTGGCAAGACTCCGGGTTCCTGGAGCTGCCCGGCCCAGATGTTAGCTTGTGGGCTTTGGTAGAAGCTGGGATATGGAAATCCTGCAGGGTAAGTGTACGGCCAAATTGGGATGCCTGCCAAGCCAGATAATGAAATATAAAGAAACGGTTAGTCCTAAAATTTCACTTTATATAGTTTCAGCTCTGATAGTAAGTCCAATCAAGCATTCCTGAAAGAATCAGAGCTGAAATTATTTATTACGTATTACTACTGACTGAATATTATTGCTGCCCAATAATATAGACTTAATCTAAATTGGACGAAAACTCCTTATTCAGTATACGCGGGCTACCTACGCGAATCATATTCCATGCCCGATCGGGACTCATACTGCTTGGTTAGCATCTAATAGATTGGTTCGCCAGTCTTTGTTTTGTACTAAAATCTGTAGGATTTGGGTAGCATTAAATACCAGCAGCTTTAACGCTATCTCACATACCATTGACATAAGCATAGGCCGGCGGTGCAGTAGGCATGGGTGGTTGGTAAGCGAGTTGTGGACCAAACCAAGCTTGCGAAATAGCGGAGGACTGAATGTCAAAGACGGGCATCACTTCCAACTCAGGTACAGTAATTGGTGCTTGGCTGAAGCCTCCTGAAAACAATGCATGATGAAATAGAAGTTAGCGAAGTTATGTGTAAAATTAATATTGAATACTAAATTCATGGTAGAATGACTTATGCTAGCTTGAAGGGCATACTTACCAGTATTAACTTGTGGAGGCACTGATGACGTGCCAGTATTGACCCCGACTTGAGGTGTAGAGCTGCACAGGCATGGGTCTTGAATGTCCACGATAACTTTTGCAGTTCCGTTTTCATCTAATGTCGCGGAAAGTTAGAAAGGTATTTGGTTGGTTCAAATTGCTATAACTTATGTGCCGTATGTTGTACCTACTAATTGATTATGTACTGCTACTAAGCATACCTTTTACGTAACCATTGGCCGTCATGAATACGTCTCCGAACTTGGCCCCGAGATTCTCTGGCTTCGGAGCATTCTCTGAGTTCAGCATTTCCCAAGAAGTCTCTCAGGATTCGATATAAATTCTTAACTGGGAAATACAATTACGAAATTCATTAGTAAAGTTTCTACGACCTGTGACAGTAGTTATGTATGAAATTATGCATTATTTTACAACAATTACAAAATGGCGGAGGACAATTTGTGAACAGAATTCATTTATTGGAGCCAATAACTTGTTTAGAATATTGTCATTGCGGAGGTTTGAAACGAGGAAGGCATACATTGAATCATGAAGATTGTTCGAAAGAAGAAGCATTTCAACTTACCGAGATCACAGCAGAAGACTATTTTTTAAAAAAAACCGTGGAGTGTCGAATTTCGAGCGACCGCAACCGAGTACTTTCCAACGAGGAATGAGCCCTTGTCCGAAAGGGCAGTTCATCAGGCCTTCGTGAGGTCGAATACGATTGGTTGAACCTGAACAAGGCCATGGTTTTCATTGGTAGAAACAGAGAAAACGTCACAGTCACGTATTCCATACGACATTATACGAACAAAGGAATACGTTTACTGAGCATCCATACCAATATGCCCTGAGGGACTTAAGCGCTATATTGGAATCGTAGTGCATACGTTTGAAAGGGTAGGATCCCATTGGTTTAGCTTGAGAAGTGATTCATTGCTGCAGACAAAGGAGACATTTATGATACGTATTCCATACGACATCCGAGCTTAGGAACGAGTTTATTCTCAGTCATCCATCCGTTTCATATGCCCTGGTGAACTTTTGACCTGCATGCCGCTTCAAATGCCATTGGTTGAGCTGGAGATGTGATTCATTGCTGCAGACAAAGGAGACATCTATGTATGATACGTATTCCATACGACATCCGAGCTTAGGAACAGGCTTACCCTCAACGTCAACTATCCGTTTCATATGCCCTGGTGAACTTTTGACCTGCATGCCGCTTCAAATCCCATTGGTTGAGCTAGAGAAAGTGGAAGCTTTTCATTCGTCAATACAGACAAAGGCGAAGTCGCTCATTGGTCCGCGCTTCATCTTCCAATGGCACTAAGAGCATCATGTAGTGAGAGCATCTACTCCTGTGTGCCAAGAAGGACTTGCGGTCTTTATGTTAAACGTTTCGCTTACGAATGCATTTAAATATTGATTTCATTCACCGTAAAATTATCCATTTATGACAAAGCTTCAAATAATGTTGTGAAATTAATAAAAATTAAGGCTGCCTCTATTTTCCCAACAGAAATGGAAGACTAATCTCTACCGTAAAATACGAAATACATGTTTGGAAAATGGAAATACTCAATTGAAATTACGCAACTTCGCATTCAAGATTAAACTAGCTGCTGTATTGGAAATAAAAGTAAAAATTGTCAAGTGCAGTTTAATTTTCGTTAGTTTTCTTAAGAAAACGCTTTAACCACTTTTAGCCATTAAGTTTTTTGTTATAGTCTTTGGTTTTTAAAGAGGCTTTGTCCTTTTAAAGCTAGAAGCCGAAATTTTTTTAACCTTAATTAATTAACTTTATGATATTTTAACTTATTTTGATGCCTAGTGCTTTTCCCGATTTTTTACCATAAGAAGAATGTACAATATTATTTGTGTTTATCTCGTGTTGTGATTATCTCGTGTTTCGAACAAATCTCACTGCTCAATATATTATAGTTTAATAATCAAGCGAAATAAAATAATCTAAGCGTAAATGTAAACGCAAGTAAGCGTTTGGAATCTTCAAATATACAGTTTGTAAGGTACTACTGGTCGAGGATCATACATAGGTCTATTAGGTGCATTTCTAGCACTTCAAATCACAAGGGAATAGTTGTACGTTGTACTATGATACATACATTTTAAAACGTGTTATATCTGTAGGTACCACTACTGAACAGATTTACTATAGGTAGCATCTATGAACACCAAATACTCTAAACTGGGGTATTAAATAGTATAATCAATCATACAATATACCGATCGTTTGATGTAATTGTAATTGTATAATTTTCAACCATCATCATTATGAAATGACAATGCCATGTCTTACAACGCAAATCTCAACGCCTTAGTCTGTGAGCATCCTTTTGAGGACAGAAGAGGAGTAGAACGGAGCATGGACTAGAGCATGGGAGAGTCTATTGATCCATTTTTAGCAAAGACCCGGGTTCTGTCTATATGCGTGTGAAGGTATAGGTATAAATATAGCATGGAAAATAACACAAGATTTGCCAAGCACCAAGGCCCATGTGCAAAATCTGCGGGCATTCGAAGTTCAATGGTAAGAAGGGCAGTTAGTTTAGTCTTGTGGTTTGTCCATCTCGTATAAGAGTGTCCGATTTCATATTCTACATATAATTTATGTCCTAATTTCCTCTACGAGTATATGTAGGACTAGTATACATATGCACGAGTCACACGTTAATATTCTCTTATCAATATCAAGCTCCTGTCTCCACTTCCCATCACGTGCCAGTACCTACACATTATCCATTGAGAACGTTTCCAAGACGGGTCTCTTATGTAACGTGTCATGTGTTATTTGGACTTGGTCATATACATCCCAGCAAGTGGATTAAAGATTTAAGGGATCTTCATCTACAGAATGAGGGACTCCAGTTTAATTACGAGCAGTGTCCTTCCAAAGGACGTGGAGGCTGGAGAGACAGAGACCGGCCTATTTCTAGATAGGAAGAACCATAACGTAGAGATAAGTGACATCCTGGGCCAGCCGAGTCCGAGAAAAGGGAGCCTTCTTGATCTTGGGAAGCCAGTGGAGTGGATTCAAGATGCCGAGATCGTTCAAACAATAACCTCTGACCTCTCAGGCGGCTCGGAGAAGAAGAAGGGATGGAGGCAGTACATTGGGATCGGCTGTGCAGTGGGGTCCAGCATTTGCTTCTCAATTGTACTACGTAAGGAAGTTCCGAATCTATTGTTAGTGACTGGCTATCATTTTGTACCGGAAAGAATAGGTATGTATTGATTCAGCCGGTAAAAGAGCCAAATGCATTGTCGAAGTTGTTGACTCCATTTAATTAAACTAATACGAGGAGAGAAGTTGTACAGCTCAGTTTGTGAACTAATTTTTTGGATTGGGTTTATCATTAAAATAATATGAGTGTTAAAGGTAATGGCATTCAAATTACAAACCAACTGTGTAATGTTAACTACGATTTTTTTAAGGTAATAAAAAGTTTAGCGTCGGGCGAGGTCAATTTCAAGTTTTGCTTAGGTTTGCTAGTGTATTAGGCCTCAGTGCATTAATTTACTGTCACTAGATTAGGTTAGGTTTAGACTACGAACAATGAATACTATTAATTCCACCGAAAAATATAGTTTTACGCAAAAAGTATTTTTCCTAGCAAAACAATATACGCCAATAAAAACTATTAGATTCTTTGGCTAATTAAAAATTGGAGCTATGCTTAGCTATGGGTACACTCAATTTCAATTTTTAGAGGACTTAATATTAATGCCACCAAAACATATACAGCTTACCTCAAAACACAATATTCAGTAGGAGAGTCAGCTTGTTTGGTTAGGATCTGGATTTACGGATATTAGTTCCCATATGCACATTGGGTATTTTGGGCAAGAATCAATACTTTTTGGGTAACAATTAAATGGAAGGCTTTTTTTTTTAGAGAGAACAATACAATTAAATATTTGTTAAGTTAGAAGTCATTCAATTATATTTATTCAGCTACTTAAATTGTGAGATCCAAAGACAATCTAACGAGATAATATTTGTATTTCCTGTTGGAACAATTTTGTTCCCCAGCACCGTTTCATTTGATTCAAGCTTCGAGTAAGAACACATCCAACTCGTTCAAGCCATACGCATACATTGATCCGTATATTGAATTCTTCCAGTGCTAGTCAAAATGCTGGACAAGTATCATCCCCTCAGCCTGGCCGTCCATCGTCACTGGGGAAACGTGATCCCGTCCATCCCGGTCCTCCTCTACTACAGATACTGGAAGAAGGTTCCGCTATTTGACGAGATTTGGCCCATCTGTTCGAAGGATTCTAAGCAGCTAAGGAATTTCGTTGGGCTCTGCGTACGTATTTACGATATGCGAAACAATACGTCGTCTGAACTTGCTGTGCCATTGATTAGCAAATAGTTTAAATTTTTATGATAAACGGCTCCTTACTTCCAGGTGAGAGGTTGCTTGGGTGCGACTTGCGTTGCCCTCCGATTCTACTCTCTGGAGTATTTAACAATAGCGGACTCGACCGTGGTCACTTACTCCGGCCCCATTGTCATCATTGTCCTGGCTCACTTTTGTCTCAAAGAGGAACTCAGCTTTGTGGCAATTATGACAGGTAGGTACTTAGCGTGATGGGCTGCAATGGAAGGTTCTGCCTATGAAATATTCTAATTCCATTGAAATTGAATCTGGGTTTCAGGCCTATTCATGCTGCTTGGCGTTGTCTTTATTGCAAGGTATGTACAGATGTATCTAGGTATATAAAAACATTATGGGAATACAGAATACACTTTGAAACGATATAAATTGACCAATAATATAGACTTCAGACTTCAGCCTAAACCAAAACTGTCGATGTTGGTAATTTGTTCAGCCGGTTCATATCGGATTCATATCCGGTCAGATTGTTTGGTGAAGATCTATATTTGCTGGTTGGCATATTTTGTTTAGGGCTAGAATCTGTCATTTTTAGGAGGCTATAAATACAATCCCTTTGAAAATGATATCTGAGCAACCTATACTCTATTGTCTTATTAGAGAATTCAGTTTGGCAATTCGTCAATTTAGCAGTGATAGCACAAACAAGTGATACACAAATAAATGCTAGCAATGCTAAGGTTAGGTTACAGTACGCATGGCTCTTTGGCTTATGGAATCGTAGCTAGACTTATGTAAGGAAAGGCTAGCTATAGGTTTAAGTTAGGCTATTCTTTCGGTGCAGCTTCGGTTAACTCGTCAAGGTTAGGCTCCATTTGTTTTCTTGAATTCAACGTCACCTGTCCTGGGAAAATTATTAATAGGTCTTGTACCTAATATTTATGCGTATTTGAGAAATTATCAATCTAAATATGTATACCTACCAATAAGAAAGATACCAAAAGATAATTTTGCCTAAAATTCATTATGTAATAATTTGTTTCAGACCGCCCTTCCTCACCAACGCCAGCTTCGATTTGAATAACTTTGTGAGTACAGAATTAACAATATAAATGGCCCGGTTTTTGAGGGATCGAGTACACTAGCTAGAATATCTAAATTTCCTTGTACAGATCGGGATCTGCATCGTGATGGTCCTCGTCCTCCTTGGCTCCATCGTGACGATCCTTGTGCGGAAGATCCGGAAGCTCCACTTTGCCGTCATGCAGCTCTTCTTCGGGACCTGGGGCCTGGCCCAATGTGCCATCGTGGCCTATTCCTTCGGCGTTATGAGCTTCCCGACCGGAACCCGTGACATCAGCCTAACGATACTCCTGGCCGGCCTTTCCTTCTTTGGCCAGCTCTTCAATATCCTGGCTCTCAAGTTTGAGGATGCCGGAGTTATTGGGTAAATTAAATAATTTAATATTTGCCTGCATAAAAACAATAATAATTTAGCCTCAAGAAAATATGTAAATGAGCAAATATAGATATTGGACATTGGACACAATTCGTTAGTCGGTTAATGCGGGATTCATCCCCAATTCATATTTGACACCCAACAGTAATCATATTGTTTGGTTGGGATCTAGATTCCGATAATCCGAAACTTTCTTTCGGGCTAAAGTCCCATACATTTTAGGAAACATTAAATACAACCTAATCTACGGATATGTATGCTAACCTGACAGTAACATCAAGAAATAGGGCTTCCAATAATAAACAACCCTAACCAAGATTCAATTGAATCTCGAATGCCTTTTTTTATTTCAAAAATTTATATTTTTTCGGTCAAGTATTTTATACTTTACAGGCTCGTCCGTGTCGTAGACGTCCTCTTCTCCTTCATGTGGACGCTAATCTTCCTTAAAGTCGTGCCGGACATTTACTCCGTACTGGGCGGGGTCATCATTTGCTTAGGGGTCATGATTATCGGGTTCCGTAAGGTCATTGGAACGTTGCCTGAAGAGAACCGGACCCGGCAGCGGTTCAGGCTTATTTTAAAGTAAAGACTGATGCCGATTGTCAAGCCTAGAGTTCAAGAAACCCTGCAACTGCAACGTACCTGCACGATTTATTAGCAAAGAACTACTCTTTATTACTATGCACTGAATGTGATACACGAGGAGTAACAGCAGTAGTTGTTATACAATTTTATCGAAATTATGTATTAGAGCTGGACTTGTAAACTATGGTTGTTTGAGCCATATATGTACATATGACAGGAGGAAACGCGTGAATGGGAATGTTATGCATTTTGATATGATAATAATAAAATATGGGAGTCCTTAACATATTAGTATAAACCACGTTACGGTTAATCTTCAGATTCATTTACTAAGATTGCGCCTTATGTAAATCTCCACTAATTTTCCTGCTCAGTAGGTACTATTCCATAATATTTAGCTCAGGATCATCATCTCAGCACGTTTGAGTAATGTTAGCAGTAAGCATTCGAGGTCAGTTCCCAAATCTTATTGAGATTTAAGCCTCGGATGATGATGATAGCGACTTTACATTGCAACAGATACGTTTCGCTTTCAATGTAAACCTGTCAAAATCTGAAGCTGAGAGACGTGGACTGAATTAATGAATCGGATCAGACGTAGATCATTTGACGCACGCAGTAATTCCGGGTTTTTAGCTACACACCCACTTTGAAGCGTAATTTCATAAATCAGTACTTACACATTTCACGAATCAGCACACAATCACACATTCCAAAATATTCAAAATGAGCATAATCGATAGGAAGGCTGAGTCCGTTTTGCCTCTGGAAGCTAAATTCTATGAGTTTGAAGCAGGAAGTCTCCCAGTGTCACTGGCAGCGCCCAAAACACTGGAAGCGAACCCTACGGACAAGAACAGCACAGGATGGCGTCGGTATATTGGGATCGTTTTCATCCTACTGTCTTGCATGACGCTCTCCTTTATGGCCTTCCTGGTCAAGCTACTCAAGGGCTATCATCCATTTACGCTAACAGTCTGGCGGTATGCTGGTAAGCCCGTAAAAATTTAAGGTCAATATTATGAGGTCAAAGTTGGATTCGCTCATATCCAGTATGTAGGCAAATGAAACGCCAATATTGTAAAATTGGTTTAATGTGAAATTCCAAAAATGTATAACACGTGATATCGGTGACCTAATGTTTGACCCTCATAGGTCAGAATCGTCCACAAAATAATCTTGTTGACCTCCTTGGGTTAATACTTGGTATGAGTGAGTCACATTTTGACCTTTGGCCTAACGTCTCACGTGCCATCAAATTAATCTGGAATTTGCGCATCTGCGCTCCCATCAATTCATTCATTGTCAACAGCACTGCCGCCTTTTTTTAATGAACTTAGGCTTATGACCTTTGACCTAATTATTAAATTGATCTTTTGAAGGTAACGTAGTCCCATCCATTCCGGTCCTGCTATACCTGCACTACTGGAGACGGGAGCGGGTCCTTGAGTCCGTCTGGCCCCTCTGCAAGGCGCAGAGCACGGAGAACCGTAAGAACGTGCTCGGCGTATTGCTGAGAGGCCTTTTAGGTGGACTTGTCACAATTTGCAGATTCTCGGCCCTAAAGTACTTGAGCCTGGCTGACGTGGCTGTGATCGTCCAGGCCACGCCAGCCTTCGTCTTCGTTCTGGCCCGACTCTTCCTCGGCGAGAAGTTCAGTGTAGTGGCCGGCCTTTCGGCAGTTCTGAGCATTCTAGGGATCGGCGTCTTTTGCCGGCCGCCGCTTCTGACTGGAGCCGCTGCCTTTGATACCAGCACGCTGGTAAGTAGGATTACAATTGACAATAATAAATAATGATTGCTGTCATTTCTTGAGCCTTCTTTTGATCTGAGCAGATTGGACTGGCTCTGGCCATTGAAGCCCTCCTATGCTCCTCCTCAACGCTCATAATTTCCCGCCGGCTCCGGAAACTGAACTTTGCCCTCTTGATCTTCGGCTACGGCCTTGTGGGCATCTTTGAAGCACTTGTCCTATCATTCAGTTTCGGCGTATTTCGATTCCCTGAAGGGGCTCGAGACTTCTTCCTCACCGTCTTACTGTCCGTCCTCACTTTCTTGGGTCAGGTCTTCTCGGTCCTGGCAATCAAGTACGAGACGGCAGGGATCATTTCGGTCCTCAAGTCATCTTATGTCCTCTATTCCTTTGGATGGGAAATGGTCTTTCTCCATGTATTTCCGGATTATATCACGTAAGGATCCGCGGGCTCAGGCTCAAAGAGCTCTATTTATTATATATATTTTAGACAGCCTTTATTAATTCAGCGGGATTAAGTGGGCTTCGTAGTGTAAGCCAAGCCAAATCTCGACAATATTTAATGTAATAGGACTACTTCAGCTTCTCACTTGACTCAATTAGCATCGACTTGAATTTTCACCTTAAAAGTAATACTTTTCGTCCACAAGCAGAAGTGCTAAGCAGCTTACTCAGCTCTACAATTTTTCTTCTTTTAATGCCATTTAATTATATCAGGAAAACTCGATAATTAAAATTTATTACACAATCTAAAGATCGAACTCCTCTGTGAACATGTGAACATGTGAATTGAAACGTTTGACTAACATTCAAAATTTGTATTAGTATTACAAAGACAATGTAAATTAAACTCAATTGTTAATTTAGGATAACAGGTGCGATCATGGTCCTCTCTGCAATAGTCCTCACCGCACTAAGAAAATGGATCCTAACAATGCCAGAAGGGAGCCACACTCGACGAAAACTATTTTTCCTGACTAAATGAATTTTAAATTTAAATTAGGTGCCTATGGTGGATTTTAGAAATGTGCTGAGCTCACCGTTTACTAGTTAGTATCCGTGGTTACTATATGCAGATGTATTATTACCTATTAGTATATGGGATACTCGAACCACACACACGTGCGTGAATAGTACCATACATTTTGTACTAAATACTAATATGTATAACTATTGCATAATTAGCTGTGCAAGTCAGCTCTAACAATACATAAGTCAAGCAATATTGAAGTGGGCTGATACGTATAGGTTATCTGTAAGTTATAAAATCCTAATGATTACAATAAAACCTACAAGCTCATTGACAAGAGACATACAAGTGCACTTTTATTTTGTATTTTACCCATTAACATGTAATGAAGTCATTCAAGTTTAAGTTCATCATTTTTTTATAATCTAGGGTATATATGCTGTAGTACAATACTTACTAAGTTGTAAGCTATTAATAATATTTCAATAATTTGGGGAAAAACTGGAAAATACCTCTTGTCAGAGTATACGGTATATATGGTTGCCAATTCGCGAATCCCAGTTCGGCAGACAACGTTTATACGTTTAGTAGTAATAATCATACTGCTGCCACCCAAAATGTAGATTTTAGCCACAAACATTTAAACAAAGTATAATTTAACTCCAAACCAAATTAGGCAAATGTACTGTGGTTAGATCATTCAATTTATGTTGGGTTAATTTTGGACACCAAAAGACGGATTTACTTTCCTAAACGTTTGGTTTACTTTAGTTGCTTCAATTATTTGCAGCTAGAATCTAGATTTTTGAAATCGCACTAAATACGCACATTTCTAGTAGCTCACTAAAAAGAGGCTGACCTTTGCCCTACTTTCGAGTGTGTCGAGATGAGCTGGGACGACGAGACCTGGAGCCATTGACCCGGCCGGGATTTCTTGCCCAATGAAGATGACTTCCGTGCTCACCTGGAGACCAATCATTGGGACATTGGGAACGGAGTTCCGGATCTCGGTCAAAATGGTCTCTGACCCCGAAAAGTAGAAGGCAAGAATGAATCCGGTTCTTGAGTTCGTGTAATACTGACTCAACTGCTTGAAAACAAATCAACTTGTCAAATAATAGGTTTAGCATTAGCCAAAATGTATAGACACGACACGACATTGTCGGAATTTGGCTTACGTTAGCCCTCCAGATCCCTCCGACCAAGTCCTCTTTAAATGCTTTGCCGGTTTCTGGATCCCAAGCATCTGGATTGATCCCAAGCACTTTGACCGTTACAGAAGAGTCGCCCATGACCAGCCAGCCCGCGGCCGTCGTGCTTTGAATGTGTGGATTAAGTCCACCAACTTCATCCATGATGCCCCCGAGCATGGACACGTTACAGAAATCCTCACTATGACAAATGCAGCGGTCAAAGGCTAATTCAATTTTAAGATTGAATTTTGTATGGAAATGCCGAATTTGAATGGTCTTAGGACTTACGATGCATCACGAACCCCTTTAAAGACCTCCAATACTTCAACGCTTTGCAAGCACTGGAGGAGGAGGATCCCCTTGAGGGACTTCCCTACGTCTGCCGGGTCATTGACCCCGAGCCGCTGCTTGAGATGTGACTGGAATGGCAAAAATATGCTTATGCTTTCATTAGATGTTAACGCATGTGACGCCAGAAATACGTATGCAGATCAATCTACGCTTACAGCGTCATAGACCGAATATAAGTCGTAAATAGGGATCTGGAACTCCTTGAACCGAAGGGCTGGGACCTGCGGAAGGCAGAGCGTTTGTGAGAACCAGATCGGGCGCCAATAGTAGAGACTGCTTGAAGTGCTGCGCAGCTCCAGCGCCCTGGCTAGTTGAGTCCTTGAGTTGAGTTGGGGGATGCATTGTGTGGGGCGAAGAACGTCTTCGAGATTCATGTTCAAGCCGCTCAGGAACTGAAGAGGGCCGGATGTCGAATTTCCACCAGAAACGACCACAGTTTCGGCGTAGGCGTACAAGAAGGAGGCCGTATGGGGAGGGAAACTGGGGTCATCTGAAATATGAAATCCCATGAAATTAAGGGGCACTCAGATATTTACTCAAAATCTATCTCACCTAGCATGTACGCTGAGTGGAGATCGAGCGGTAAGTCACTCCCCCGAACGCAGACTGAGATACAGGCCATGATGGTCTGAGGGCACTCCTTAGGCTTGATAGGACTGTGAATGTGCATAATGTACCCCTGTCCATCGAAATGGCGATTCCGCTGCGAAAAAGGAAACGACATTACAATTGGCTCAAGCGGGACCAGGTGCAGCAATACTAATTGATCGTAACAGGAATTCATATCAGTCATAACTTATCCTAACCAGAAATAATAGCAGCTTTATTTCCTAGTAATGAGAATTCATAACAGTGTTGGTTTATCGTAAAGATAAATCATAACAGAGTTAAATCATTGGAACGAGAATTCATAGCGGTGTTAACTCATCGTAACGAGAAATCAAAACAGTGTTAACTCATCATAACTCGTAACGAAATCAAAACTGTGTTAACTCATTGTAACGACAAATTATAGCAGCTTTATTTCCTAGTAACGAGAATTCATAGCGGTGTTAACTCATCGTAACGAGAAGTCAAAACAGTGTTAACTCAGCATAACTCGTAACAAGAAATCAAGGCAGTGTTAACTCATCATAACTCGTAACAAGAAATCATAGTATCATTATTTCATATACAGCAACGAGAGCTCATAGCATTGTTAACTCATCGTAACGAGAAATCATAGCAGTGTTAACTCATTATAAAATTCCTAGTTATGTTAACATAACAAAAGCTAACATGATCTTCTAAATGATCAACTAATAATTGGAGACCTAATTGGAATTGGTAAAAGTATTTACTTACAATTTCGTAGGACAACCTGGAGAGCAGGAATGGCTCCCTTTGATAGACTTTACGACACTTCCAATCACTTTTACTCTCCTCCAAGGCCTGCGTTCCGCTCGAGCGCTTTCCTAGCTTAACCTTAGACGAAGTGGCTGCGGGCTCTGCGGCAGCGTCTATTTATGTAAGAACACAACTTCTCAGCATAAGCTTCATATTTCATCAATGATGCCTTAGGAATACGTTATTTTTCATACCTGTTAAAGCTTTCCCAAAAGCCTCAAAGTTCAGAAAAGCTCCTGAGTCCCCATCATCACTCGCTGCGTCCTCTTCATTGGTTTTCGAATAGTCCTCGTAGCGCTCTGTAAAGTCCGGTCCACTACCAATCCAGTCTGCATTCCTCCTTGCGTGGTACGCCTCTGGGTCCTCATCCACCTGGTGATCCCAGAGTGGATCAGTAACGTCCATATTCTTGTCATCCGCCATTTTTTGAACCCTTGACACTTGAACGGTTCCGGATTCCTAATCAGCCGAAGTAGCACTAACAAAACTTAAGGCAGTCTATACAGCAGATAGCTCAAATGTTTTAAAAAGAAACAACCAAAAACACAGCATACATATAACTCCTCAAAACTCCGGACGTGCTTTGAAACCAAAAATTCTGTTTCAAGTTAAGATCCATAGGCCCGCATTGTGTATTCAGTGCAATTACGTAATTCGTCGTTAGCAGCTGAAATCGAAGTTTCGAAGTTTTCAATGGGCATTTGATATACAGCAGTATTACTACATAGCATCTTATGTATTCGGCTTTAGTCTTATTAGCAGCCATAGCCACAGCTATAGGTATAATATTGCCTGCTTATGTAATACTAATTAGGACACCCGTATTGTAGGTATCTACATATGTATTTATATCCAGTTGATTTAAAAAATCATGCATACTAACACCGTTTAGAATTTAAAATATACCAAAAAAAATAATTCAATAATTCTTTATTTAATGCAGACTGAATTGATTACGCAATTCCCGATTGCGGAAACCAGAGAACAATGAAATACTGATGCAGTCGTATTCGTATATATTAACCAGTTGTATTCTGTTAAACTTTAAGTTGTTTAAGAATTTAATTAAAACTGTAATTATCTATTTTTTTTAACTTTAGAGTTAGATGGGTGGAAGCACTTCCTTGGAGTCTGCGTAGATCTTATTGCTCCCGTGAACAATAGAAATATTACATCTTATAGCATACGTATAAATAACTACAAGGGGTCTGCTCCTAAACCCGTTTCTTAATAGCACAAGTATCTAGGAATGGAATTGGCTAATACATCTAAGTCAGATTACCAGATTAACGCACTCTATCTTATCTCAAGGCTGAACATTATATCAAGCTGTTACTCATGGGTGTGGCCAGTGAATCACGAGTAGCCATCCAGCTGGAAAAGTTGTGTAAAAGTAATTGCAACAAGTAGGTACTGGTTGTAATTCTAACGGAAATTTGACAAATAATTATTGAACTGGAGGATCTGGAAATTAGTGGTTCGAGCAGCTAATTGTGTCCGGGTAGTTGATCCTTGTTTTTAAAATTCTGTTTCAGTGAGCACACGTTGAGCATTGAGATTGATTAGGCTAAAAGCTTTTTAAGCACGGGCTTGCCTGATGACTAGGCTGACATATCCACGCAAATCCGGCCTGCATCATGCCGTATCGGCCTAGTGCATCTCCTGAGTTTTGAAATGCCCGTGGACAACTATACTCTCATTCCATTGTTAGAAGTGGGCTAAAAAGATAAGATTAGCTAGTCAACATTTGTAGGCTTACAATTATACATAAAGGAGTGTGTCTGATGTGGCGGATTTCCCACATTGAGTAGCTGGGCCTGTCCCTGGAATGATCGGCCAAAGGCTTCGTCCCATGAAATAGACCTTACAATGGAGTCCAGCAGTACTGTATTTCCAGACTTCGTCAAGCCGGAACTTAGTTTCGAATGGCCGGAGTACATTGTGTTTGTGGCCGTGCTGGTGGCCTCCCTTGGGATCGGCGTCTTCTACGGGTTCTTTGGGAACCAGAACAAGACCAATGAGGACTTCCTTATGGCCGGCAGGTCAATGTCAATCCTGCCCGTGACCCTGAGTCTGGTCTGCAGCTTCGTGTCCGCTATTACGCTCCTTGGGAATCCCGTACGTTTCTTAGATTTCTTGAACCTCTTCCTGTATTTTCAAAATTTTGAAAAACAAATATTTTACAGCTGAATAAGCATATTGGGAAACTAAATATATTATTAATATACAAAAAGCTACTATAATTCTACATTTTTACCGGCGCCAAATTAAAACTTTTACTTTTAAAATACACTAATCAAATCGATTATAATTAATTTTGATACAGGTCGAAGTCTATTTCTATGGAGTGCAGTACACCTTCATTGCCTTCGCCTTCATTCCGATGACCCTGGCCCTGGCCTATATATACGTTCCGGTCTTCTTTGAGCTCCAGCTAACATCCGCTTACGAGGTATTCATTTATTGTAGATTTGATTTACTTCTGACATTTAATATGTATCCACCCAACCTATTTACAAAGTAAAATTAATCATCTTGTCTATTTAATTGCAGTATTTTGAATGGCGATTCAGCCGACGGATCCGAATTATACTCTCTGTCTTCGCTCTGATTCATTTGGTACAAAATACTACTACATTTATCTATACTAGTAAATATAAGCATTATGAGCTGAAAATTGTACGTTCGGTGCTCCCAATTATCTAAATGGTAAATTGTTTTACAATGGACAATGGATAGACACAGGAATCGAGATTATAGTAATGTAATTATGTAATATTCCGGACATCTTTTCAAAGTTTTTAATTGAGGCATTTAGTTGAAGGCCGTCCGTTAAGTTATTTTGAATATTTGGAAAAAAAATCCTTCGGTTGATTAACAAAACAATAGATTCATAGAAGTTGTACTGGTCTTATCTTATGGTTCAATAAATTTAATGCAACTTGTTGTTTTTGTTCTCTATTGATTCAAAGATGTTTTACATGCCGACGACTGTGTATGGACCAAGCTTAGCACTCGAACAAGGTACGTGAACTCTGATACCACTACAATTACATACGTAGTACCTGCTATATTAATTATCTGGTCTTACCTAAAAATAATACTGTTTTCGGGCTGAGCAACATAAAGTTTTTCACCTGAAGGAGTCAGTTTTTTAATCTGCCAGTTCGTCAAAAGTCAATAACTTTTTAAAATGCCAAAATATTAAGTGGTTTTGTTTCTGTCCATTTTTCAGTTGCCAACATCAACAGCTACGTTTCCTGTGCTTCCATTTTCATCGTCTGCATTGCATACTCATCACTGGTAAGTTGAATAACACTTACAATTCACCTACAACCTACAATACATCTGCAATGATTCAGGGTAAAACAGTATGTATAAAGATACATACAATTTGCAAGGTTTATTTTAAATAACTGTGATTAATTTAAGATTATCGTCGACGAGTAGTTTCTCAACTGATTTCGGTGTTATGCTAATTCGAATTTATTCTTTGCTTAAAAATTGACCAAATGCTATCTATCTTTGACAGGGAGGACTTAAGGCTGTACTGTGGACAGGTATAAAATAATACTCTTCTGCACATACAGTTGTCATACGTTAGGTCACTATTTATAGCTTGCTAATACTTCCTTGTACTGACCAGACGCTCTGCAGGCGGGAGTGATGCTAGTTTCCTTAATCGCCATCATAGCGGCTGGCGTGAAGGAGGTCGGCGGCATGGACATTATTTGGTCCAGAGCCGAGGACACGGGCCGGACGGATTTCTTTATGTTAGTTAGTCTAATGTCGAAACGCCTTGTGCGGCTCTGATGCTTTCATCAAATATTTGATTTAATTCAAATGATTCACTACCATTTATATTTATTTTAGAATGGACCCAGACCCAAGGACACGTCACACGTTCTGGTCATCAATCATTGGGGGCTTCTTCATGTGGTTGCCACTATTTGCCGCGACCCAGGCCCAGATTCAGAGATATAACTCAGTGCCCACACTCACTAAGTCAAGGCTGTAAGTTCAGACTAAAACCAGAATTTGCGGATTCTGGATTTAAGTTAAATATGTTGCCAATATTTTTCCAGGACGCTGCTCTTCAACATGTGTGGCTTAATGATAGTCATAGTCCTCTGCTCCTGGATAGGCCTGATGCTATTCGCCAAGTATTATCTTTGTGACCCTGTGGAAGCCGAGGTAGGCACAATTCAAAATTCATTCCTATGTAACGGATCCAAAAGGTGCAATAATAATAATTTTGGAAAATTGTTGTTTTCGTTTAGATTGTCAAGTCCCCGGATCAACTCCTGCCTCTGTTTGTCATGGAAGTGCTCGGGGATTACCCGGGACTACCCGGCTTGCTAGTGGCTGGCTTGACCTGCGGCTCTCTAAGGTATACATATATGACCGGGAGCAAGAGCGCGAGCGCTCACAAGTGAAGCAACACAATATAACGTACTGATTTTTTTAACATTTATGTTTTGTGCTTTCAGTACGGTCTCTTCCGCTCTCAACTCCCTGGCGGCCATTATTACGGAGGACTTTGTGAAACACTATAGGCCTGGCTTATCCGAAGAACGACTTGGCTGGGTCTCCAAGATCATTTCAACAGTTGGGGGGATCATTGCATTTTTGCTGGTCTTCGTTATTGCTGAAGTGAACAAGACGATTCAGATCTCGCCGGTATGATATATTGCATAAGTATCAGATATAAACGGTATAAACCGACTTAAAAACTTTTGTCCAACTCCGACATCTGTATTTGCTCAATATTTTTTTGGGCTAAAATCTACATTTTTTTAATGCTAATATTAAGTATTTTTGAATCTGCTAGTTCTCAACATTGTTACACGGGAGTCTGCTTGGTCCGATCCTCGGAGTCTTCAGCCTCGGAATGTTCTTCCCATGGGTCAATGAGATCGTAAGTCCAACGTTTACATGCATATTATAGTATTTATTTCATGTTGGAAAAATGATGTATTTTATGGAAATATTTAAGGTGTTATGTAATGCATTTGTATTAGTCCTAGGTTTATACTTACTAAGGCCACATAAGCTGAATTACTTCAGCTTGATAAGATTGTGTTGACAAGAGGCAGTATTTTTTTTTTTGCAAAAATCTATTTTTTTTCTGGCGTGCAAAATCCAACCTATATTCAACTTATTCGAAATTGTACCAATATTTATCTTTTGTCTTCAGGGAGTGGTGCTGGCCCTCATCGTCTCGATCGCCCTCTCAATGTTCGTAGGCCTAGGGAACATTGTTGCGGGACGAGAGGACAAGCTGCCGGATCAGAAGCTTCCGCTCACAACTAGCGGCTGTGAGATTGTAAACAGTACGTCGAGCTTCTCTAGCACAATGGCCACGTTCTATGACTCGAGGGCCAACACGGCCTGGAAGCACAATGACGACTCCTTTGCCCTCCGCGTCTGGTCCATCTCCTACGTTTGGCAGCCGGGCGTTGGGGGCCTCAGCACTTTCTTCTTTGGAATAATCTTCAGCGGGATAGTCCTAATGCTCACCAAGAAGCGGGCCCGGAGGGTCAATGTTTCCCTCCTCAGCAAGCCATTGCTCAGCCTATGGAAGCGCCTCTTTGGGATGGACTATCTAAGCAAGTGGGTGGACTTTGATGCGGAGCCTTATTGCGGGGTCGCCCCAAAGAAGCCAAACAATAATGAACTGGAGATGGAGCCGGATTTCAAGCTGCCCAGGATCTCGAATAGCCCAAAGGGCTCAAAGGTAAGGTCAACCAAAATATTATCGATAGCTACGTCAAACGTGTGTTTCTAAAGGAATTAATCCTATGTTTTTGGAATTTTTCAGAAATCTGTGATTGAGAACATTAATTGAGGCGGTCTTCTATGAGGCACGAAATTGTTACTTCGATAGGCATGTGGAGTTCTCATAAAACTAAATAAATTACGTAATTATGATGAATAAAAACTGTAGTAAGACAGTCCACGTGGATATTGTTTTCGTAGTTTGAAAATATATTCATAGGCTTTTAAGTTTAGTGTTACAATAGGAAAATTGCTTGAACATATCTACGCCGAATGTAGAGAAATGTAATGATTTGTGAAAGCTTATCATTGCGAAACAATTGCATAGGTCTTACTCTTGGATCTCAATTTGATGATGGTCTCGCAAGTCTGCGGAGAAATAAATTAATAATACATGCTAGTGAAAAGTGCCAACAAACAGCTAAATATGAATAACAAATCAATGCACGAAGGTGAGTCGGTTCAAGGTAACTATTCGAAACAGGTGACCCCCTTCTACGCAGTTTGTACGGTTCCAAGTAAAGATCGACTCCTCCTAGCTCACCTTCAATTTTGAACTAATATCTGTAAAATGTGACGTACTACTCTTTAAGAGAGATTGAATCACCGAAGCTGGGCAAAAGACAAAATATCCAAATTCAGAAATATAGCTTAGGTGCAACTATATATTGGTACAAATTCATGAAAGTTCCTCTTTATTAGATATTAGAAGGGAACAAGGAGCTCAGTATACGTCTAATTTTGTGACCCCCTTGGCAGGCCCGGTCACTGACGGCTCAGCGTGAGGATGGCCACAGAGCCGGCTCTTGGAAAGATCCGCTGCTTCTCTTCCCAGCCCACATCGTAGCCCGCCAACTCCGCGACCCCGCCCAGCGTGTTGACCATATCGAAAGGGCGACAGACCAGAGAGTAGTCCTCCAGCACGGCCTCTTCCAGCCGGCCGGCCGGCAGAGTGATGGCAACCAAGACCGCCACGTTGATCTTGCTCAGAAGGGAGCCGTCGGCCTTTCCTGGCTCTGGATCCGGCGTCCAACAGACCAACTTGAGGCTCCTCAGTTCCAGGCCCTGCACGAAGATCTGCATCATCTCGAGCTCGGAGAGCTGGATCAGGCCCAGCTCAAGTTCATGCACGTTCTTGAGGTCAAGGGCCGAAAAGTTGAGGGTCCGGAGGATCCGCTGACGGTCCATACTCCACACCTGTAAAATAAAATGTATTTCGACATTTTTAGTTAGACATCTTAATTTAATGACATTTTGAGTTCATCCTATCTAACGTTTTTTGTCAAAATTATAATAGGGACTCGCCTGGATCACCTCCAAGCTCGAGCCCCAAAGGACGGACCAGCTGAAGAGCTTGACAAGGGACTCCGGGCTCGGTTCCGGCTCGTAGTTAGAGACGAGGAAGGCCTGGTCAATGAGCGGTAGACGGAGTTCCTTGAGACTCCGGGCAGAGGCTAGCAGGAGGTCTGAGACGAAGTCCCAGTGGAGCCAGCCCAGGTTGAGCTCCACTACCCGGAGCCGATCCTGAGCGTCGAGGAGCTTCTTCCAGCCCAGAAGCTCTTCCCTGCTGCTTAAGAAGGGGAGTCGGAGCCGAAGTACGAGAAGCTTGAGGTCGAACTCGAGGTCGGGGCGGAAGTTGAGTTCCCGGACCAGCCGGAACCCCCGGGATCGGTCGGGGTCGTAGAAGTTGACCTGTACGACCAGCTCCTTGAGCTTGGGCTTGGCCGCACAGGTCTCCAGACTCGCCGAAACAAGCTCCCGAAGGTTGACATGGGAGTCGAGGGCCGGAGAGTAAGGCTCCAGGAAGAGGACCCCGTCGTGAAGGGCCTGCTTGACCTCAAGGGACCTCAGGTCGGCCACGAAGTCCAGGAGTCCGCGTAGCATGGCGGTCCGGGGCCCATCAAACTCCTTCCGGCTCAGATCCAGGCTCAGCTTCCGGAGGATCTCAGGCTGCTTGAGGAGAGATGGAGGGTCAAAGGTGAGGTCGTCCAGGCGCCGGATGCTCAGGCTTCTGACTGCTACCGATGAGATCCACTCCAGGTTTGTTGCAGGACTCCCGGGGGGTCCTGGTGAGGCTGAGGGGACCAGGGACCAGGACCCATTTAGAGTAGCGAATATCCCGAAACGGGTATCGATGTCGGCCCGGAAAATCTTGGACACGGACCGCAAGGAACCGATGTCGTCCTGGTCCAGCCAATTCCAGATTTCGGCTCGGGCCTGAAGGTAATTGTAATTGTTTGGTGTTAATATTAGTGCTGCCTAAAGTTATATATATTTATTTATATATTATATTTATTAGTAAATGAAGTTTTTAGCTTACTTCTGGCGTCAGTCGAAGGAGCTGGATCTCCGGGACCCTGGATCGGAACCAAGACCATGTTGTCGGATTCCAGAACCGGAAACCGTCACCGCCATAGGCACCTGACATCTTCTTAAGTGTAACGTCGGCTACGAAGTACAATTTAGTAACTTCGAGTTCCGATTAAATCTAAGACTTCAATTATGCTTTTTAATTACGCAATATTACCAAAAAGCGTAACTGCTGTCATGCTTAGTCAATATTTACGATTTACATGGTAGCCATATTCCGTTGTCATGGAACTTTTATCTAATTACATAAATTGCATAACGCTGCTCTTCGTATATAATAATGTGTTGTAATACTATGGGTAAATACATATTTTAGCCCAAAAATATACAAATTAGCAAATATAGATCTTCGGCAAAACAAAAGATTCTTCCTTTCATACGCAATTCGTACCGGATTCATATTCCATAATGTATTGAGCCATATTGTTTGGTCAACATCTAGATCTGATAATTTCTTTTGGGGTAAAATATATACTATTTTGGCACCGATAAATACAAGCCATTATTAGGCTACTTATGTCTACTTAAGTTATACTATAATTTTGCCCAGCTCGTTCAAATTCGAACCACAAAGCGGAAAATCACACTTAAAGATGCTTGATTACTGCGTTATTCCAGGTAGCGTTACGCAGCCGACCTGAAGGTCATCAATCCATCGGGCATCAGGTTTGAGGAAAAACAACGGATTCCCCATGGGAGCAAAAGATGGGCGTCGGCCAAGGCACAAAGCCTACGCAACAAAATTAAATGTATGTGCTGTCATGGGCTGGATCTCTAAAATCTGTCAACTGCCACTCCGCACTGCCTAGAGCCGGACTTTTAACTAAATGACGGGTTCTTAATCGGTAATTCTGAGCGTGTGCTTGAATTTAAGCTGCGGAACATTCATCCTTTTACGGAAAGTTCCTTGCATCAGGTTGTGGTTGCACTGAACCAGCCTAAACTACATGGATAGCTGTAAATGATAATGATAGGTTATCTCCAGGTTGGATCATATGCCTATGCAGTACCTTACACTCATTGATCGTTGTACGGCATACTTAAGTAAACCTAATTCCTACGTCTTAGGCCTATAAATTGTTTTACAGAAGGGCAGAACTCGTCTTTAGGCTCTTAAGCATCAATCAAGCAGTGATCCCGAACACTAACGCAAGGCTCCTGGGTATAAGGCGTGAGAAATGATTGACCTTGATTTTAAGCGACAATGGGACAGCGTCTTTGGTAGAGGATCTGCCAATCTACCAACAACCAGAGAAATCCGCATGGAGAAAAATGAGCCGCCTGGAATGTAAGGAATTTTCGTAATCTTTTTGAAGGCGCTAAAAAACCTTTTTAGCGCCGCGCGTTTGTATTTCAGTCGATTGTGTGTTGAGATCAATTTCAACATTAGGCAGTGTCAAAATCAGGACAAGGATTCGAAATTTTGACAATTCATCCGAACGGCTCTTCTTAATTATTCGTACCGGGGATTAGAGGGGCTGTAGCGCGGATACCTTAAAGGTTCATTTAAACTCTATTCGGCATCAAATATAAGACAAGAGAGGAATATGACTTTTTGGATTGTATTCACCTAAATTTCATCAATAGGTACAAATGTATTTATACATTTTAGCTACGCTAAGAACAATAGTACGTAATAGGTACGGATATATGTATGCTTTAAAGACAAAATTGACAGGTTTGCGTTGAACATGGCTCGGTTGGAATTGGAAGACTTAACTAAGTTTTCTGGCCTTAACCTTGGTATCAGTAGTATAGAATATTATTCTAGAAATATCCATCTCAAATTTGTTATACAGAGTTTACAACTGAAATACAAATTCAAAAAGTTACCTAGTTTCATTTTTCATTGCTTGGCAGAATTTTGCAATCTTGGCTCATGCTTCTTTCACGAGGAAAAATATAAGAAATGGTGGTGGTCAGAAGACTGAAGCTGTAATTTTTAATATATTAATGTATTATTAACCTTGAAATATCCGAATATTATACAAACAGCAAGTAAATATTACATCCTGAGGCTACCTTTACACTGAATGTATATTACAGAAAGGTGACGGAGCCCTGTACGCCGGTCGCCTACAGTCCCCAAATTGACCCCATGGACATTGCCTACATGTTCTCTCCGGTCGTAGCCCAGGACGTGGATGCTGACAGCATCAGCCAGTATCGTAAGAACTCAATGGAGGGCGGGAAGTCACTCAAGAGCCAGAAATCAGGCTTTCTACGCCGCTATGCCGGCGTCCTCTTTGCACTCTTTGCTACCTTCATCTATAGTTTAGGTAAGAATCAAACCAGAGTGTGCTATAAATTCAAGTTAATTTGAGCGTGAAGCTCACCGAACTTTTTTGCATTCATTTACATAGGAAGCTTGATAATCAAAGTCTTTAGCGACTACCATCCCTTCACTGTGAGCATTTGGAGGTTCCAAGGTAGGTACGCTGTTCAAACTGAATTTTGAACACTTTAAGTCGCCGTGTTACATGGCCTTGCGACTAGCGATGACCAATTTTAGCTCGCAGTGTTTCCACTGTCTAGTGAACTTATAAGTCGCTGTGTTCACATTTCACATTGCCTTGTTAACAAAATATTAACTCTCAATGTTTCCACTCCCTTGTGAACCCTTTAAAGGCACTTTTTTCGCATTGCCTTGTGAGCACTTTTAAGTCACACTGTTCACATTTTGATCACCCTGTAACCTTTGTATAGGCATGATCCTCCCGTCTGTACCAATTCTGCTCTATCACATATACGGACGCCGGGAGTCCGTTTTCTCTACGGTTTGGCCTCTGACTGAGCGTAAGAACCTTAAATCAGTTCTGTTTATCACGCTCAGATCACTCGTCGGATGCACCAGTAAGTATTTGTCACGTGTCACATTATCACTCTTGTTAAAAGTAGTACATGTAGATAATCTTATATTCACAGGCAGTGTCCTACAGATTTTTGCTCTGCATTATTTGGCCATGGCGGACACGAGTGTGATTGTTTACTCAAGGTTTGACACAAAAATATTTAAATTTCGTAGTTATTAGTGCAGAATAATTAATTAATTCATTTGATAAAATTAATGATTTTCTACCTATTTATTTATTTTTTTTTTCCAGTCCGGTATTCGTCCTTTTCGTGGCACACATATTTCTAGGCAAGTATCCTAAGGGCTTGGTACATCTATTTAGCTTTAAGTTTATCGCTGTTTAACAATACTAGAAAGTATAAAAAGCAAGAAGAGAAAAGGATACATTTTTAGGCTTAAACTAAAAAAGTTGTAAAAAAACTATGCGCTTACATATCATGAATGACTTACCTAAGGCGAAACCTAACGGTATGAATTGTTATCCACAAATCAATATTTTTCAACGGTGCCATGATAGAGAAATTTATTTTATTATGAATTGCAAACAAAAGCCGACTAATGACACACAATTCTAAACTTATAGGAGAGAAAGCTGGATATTTCTCTATTGTACTGGCCATCATCACGCTAGGAGGTAAAACAAAACAAAAAACATTTACATGAATTTATGTCTAAATTTTATGAGTATCAATTGAAAAATCTTGTATATTTTTATTTATTAGGCGTAGTTGTGATTGCCAGGTATGCCATGCATTGCACTATTATGGCGAGCATTAACTGCTAGCTATTGTAACTTGTGATTTGTATATTAGGCCCCCAATGCTAACGGGCCAGGCCATGGACACTGACTCAGTGGTAAGGGTGTCAGTTATATTCCTCACAAGCATTAAAAATCCTGGGTCACGAAATTTGGGGTCTCAAAAATGTATTCGTAGATCGGGATTGCCTTTGCTCTGGGTAGCATGCTAACATGTAAGAACTACAATAATAGGCCTAAGCTCACTAACAAGTTCTGTCTAATAATTTTTTATTGACCTCAGCTACCCTTGTCTACGTCATTCTTCGTCATCTCCGTGAGGTCCACTACGCCGTTGTGACGCTGGGCTACGGGATCCAAGGCAGCATAGAGTGTGCCATACTGGCCGTGGCCTGTGGCGTCTTTGAGCTCCCGCACACGGCCGAAGAATGGGGCCTCCTTGCAGCCCTCGTCATATTCACATGGGGAGGTCAGACGGCCCTCATTCTGGCACTCCAGCTGGAACAGGCCGGGATCGTCTCACTCATCTGCAGCCTCGACACCTGCTTCGCCTTCATGCTCCAGTTCATATTTCTTGGGGTCGTGCCGGACATTTTCAGGTAATAGATGGTTGCTTATACATATATTAGGCCCAGTATTATTAATTATTAATGCTGCCCTAAAATTTAAAATACCTATGTATAACCCAGAAAAAAGTATAGAAATTAGCAACCCAAGAATTTAATCTAAAACGTAGTGTGACTCAGGTCGTGTAATGGAATACGAATCTGGAATGAATCTGTCCCGAGCTTCTATATTGGCTAATTTATGTATTCTGTTTCGGGCTAAATATGATGTCCTGTATTCTGTTATATACAATTCAATAGTGCAATCCTAAATCCGGCTCCGGTTACCCTAAAACCTAATATAATTAAACTTATTGTCGATCATATTAATTGCGAATTATATTTACAATTATGAATTGACGATTATGTATTCCATATCCATTGTAAAATATTACCATGCTTGACGATGTTTTCTTTTACCCACAGTTTGATCGGAAGCCTAATCGTGGTCCTCGGGGTCCTTCTTAGCACTTTCAGGAAATGGGTCTCAACGCTGCCTGATAATCATGCATCCAAACTCCGCTACGGCTTTCTTCTGAAGTAAATGTCAGGCTGCGTCGATTACAAATTATTACGTATAATTTAGGCTGCATAAGATATTCCTTAATACGCAAAATACTTGTTTAACATTCTCTATTAAATACGTACTTATCAATCAAAATGCAACCATTGCGGTTCTCGATTTTAGACAGAGATAATTATTTAAGTTGCGATAAGTCGCAGAGTCCATATAGTATGTTTCTGTCAACACTTAAAGCAGTTCCTACTATACAGAGGACTCACAGCAACTTTTAGGTTTAATGAAGTTTAAATGTTTGTTTTTCCAACATATATCCTATACGGCATCAAGATCAAAACTCAGAAAAATAAACATAAAATAACATTTTGTTAATGCATATTTGAATAGTTGGATGATAATGATTACGAGTTCCATACTCGAGACTCTTTTGATCATGAAAAGGCACGCAGCACACGTAGACTAATCTTCGACGTACATCTTACCTAAGGAATCAATTACTTAATCCTATGCAGTCATTGTGCAGCATATTTAAGTAACCCTAATTCTTCTTTGAATTCCACCGTCTAAGTCATATAAATTGTTTTACGGAGGTGGAAAGCTCCTCTTTATGGATTTAAATCTCGAGTGGTATCAAACAGTGATTTAGTAAGCTGTCCCCGTGAAGGACCGCAGCGCTGAAAGATGATTGACCTGGGCCTTAAGCGACAATGGCAGAGGACCTTTGGGAGAGGTTCAGCCGATATTGACAGCAGCGATATCAAACTTGAGACGGACCAGCCGCATGGAATGTAAGAGCTTTAGGAAGTGCTGCGCTTAAAATAGAAAATTAAGTAAAACCCTGCTGAAAATCCCATCTGACGAGAGCGGTTGACTTCTCGCGTATTTTTCTCCAATTTTTGATGGTTTGCATGGGGTCTAGCTCGCGCCCTTGTATTAAATGGCAGTAGATTGACAGCATGAATCACTATGCCGACTCAAAACTCAATATCAGGGCAAGAAGCATACGAAGCTCTATTTCTTTGCTTTTTAAATTGAACGCAAAATTTCTGAATTGTTGAAAAACAAAATATTTGGGTTTTGTTGAAAATTATGTATTGTATTATTTATGCTATTGATATTTTATACAAACATATATCTCTGTTATATACATATGTATAAACATAGTTCGATGGTTATAAAGGTGCTTATGCCATCGGGTGGTTTCTCCTTTCTTTTAACATGACGTGAATTCTTGGTGGATGATGCACTTTGTATATATGTGAATAACTGTCACAGATGTCGATGCATACGATTTCACTGGCATTGATATGGTGCTGCACTTTAGTTTGATTTTGATTACGTAGCAAATTATTGCATAAAGTCTAGGCATGCAGTTAAGAGGGGCGTTTTTTTTTTTATTAAGTTCGGAACAACATCAGGAAAATAAAAAGACACACCAGACCAACATTGACTGTTTATAACTTCTTTACTTCGGTTTCAATAAATAATAAAAATAATTTATCCAGAACTGTTCTAAAGTATACGTACCGGGATACAGAGTATCTATGGTAGGTAAGCATATGGAACCTGAAAGAGCTACTACTAAAAATTTATCAAAATATTAATAATAATACAAGCGGCGCCCAATTCCAACGAATGTGATTGCTGTTGAAAGTAGTGAATATTAATGGCAGAAAGGTGACGGGACCCTGTACGCTGGTCGCCTCCGGCTCCAGTCCCCAGATTGACCCCATGGACATTGCCTACATGTTCTCTCCGGTCGTGGCCCAGGACGTGGATGCTGACAGCATAAGCCAGTACAGGAAGAACTCAATGGCGGGCGGGAAGTCGGTCAAGAGCCAGAAGTCGGGAGTTCTAAGGCGCTATGCCGGCGTCCTCTTTGCACTCATTGCTACCTTCATCTATAGCTTAGGTAAGAATCGAACCAGAGCTTGGTATCTGGTATATTATGTCAAGCTAATGTGAATCTAAAGCTCGCCGAATTTAATTCTGCATGCCTTTCATAGGAAGCCTCATAATAAAAGTCTTCCACGACTACCATCCCCTCACAGTGAACATATGGAGGATACAAGGTAAGGTTGGTGGTCACACTGCCTTGTGAACATTGTAAGGTCACATTGTTCGCCTACAGAAACTGTGCCAACTCCTTGAGCTAAGATGCTTACAGTGGCAAAAAATTGACTTAACCTCGTGACTTTTGGACAGGTATGGTCCTCCCGACCATCCCAATTCTGCTATATCACATTTTCAAGGAGCAGAAGCCTGTATTCTCTACAGTTTGGCCACTGACCGAGCGTAAGAATCTGAGGGCAGTCCTCTTTATCACGCTAAGGTCACTCGTTGGGTCCATCAGTAAGTAAATATTTGTCACGCGTCACGTTGTCACTATTGTACATCAAGTATACGAAGCTCTTCTCCTATTGGCAGGTAACGTCTTCCAAATTTACGCTCTTCATTACTTGGCCATGGCGGACTCGAGCGTCATTGTGAGCTCAAGGTGTGACTCAAAAATACTAAACTTACGGATGCCAAGATTTAATGATTTTTTCACATTTTTATTTCCACAGCCCGGTATTCGTCCTGTTCGTAGCGCACATATTTCTAGGCAAGTAAACCAAAAAATCAAAGTTCCAAAAAAGGTTTAACAAAACTATTTAGCCTTATAATATGGCGGCTGGTGATGTGTAACACAAAGGTACATCAAATTACTGGCTTTTGGCTAAATAAAATATAAGGTACTGACTCTTCCCAACAACCATCACAAGGACCTACACTGTCTAACTGGCCACAGATTCCGAAAATTGGAGCTTTAGCTTAAATTCAACCTAGTCTGACTAACCTGTTCTTGACATGAATATTAATTTTTTGAAAGCCGCTATATAATAACAAAAGTATTAATTTCACATTTATACAGGGGAAAAAGCTGGATATTTCTCTATTGTTCTGGCCATCATAGCGGTTGGAGGTAAAAAAAAGACTGAATTTTTATATTTGCCGGAATAGTAATTATCAACTGAAAGATGTTGTAAAATATTTTATATTTTCTAGGCGTTTTCGTGATTGCAAGGTATGTCATGCTATATACTCTTTAAGATTATTGGCATTTGAACTATAGTTTATATTTTTGAAATATATTAAATCAATAACAGGCCCCCAATGCTAACTGGCCAGGCAATGGACACAGACACAGTGGTAAGGTTCACAGTCACGAGTGGAGAATCTTCCACAAAATCCAAAATTTCCTACAGCGGAGAAAGTTTTCCCTTATTATTACCTACCTAAATCGAAATGCTAAACTTTAAATTACATTGTGCGAATTTAAAGGCAAACAGGACTTTTGCTCCGATTTCATTCTTTCACCCAAAATATTCTCATGATTTTCCACCTATTATCCTATATTTTGAAGCATTGACAGTGGAAATTAATAAAAAAAAACTTGCCTATCCGTAGATTGGGATTGCCTTTGCTCTGGGTGCTATGCTAACTTGTAAGTACAATAATCCTACTTAATAAGTTAGTCTTTCTGTGTATCCTTCCTTCCCTGCGTCCGCGATTCAAGTTTTATGTCAACAAAAAAGGCTCCCGTCCCCGTCTGTCATAGCAAC
>JAQFZY010000338.1:0-32456 GCA_034696285.1 Hypogastrura burkilli
AGGACATGTACAATACGACTCAAGTAAAGGAATTATATGAAATTCCTAAAGCTATAAGGAGCCGGCTCCGGAGCCGGCTCCAACCCTGCTGGAGCCGGAGCCGGAGCCAAGCGACTCGGCTCCGAGAACTGCGGAGCCGGAGCCGGAGCCGAACAGTCGGCTCCGAGTTTTTGCGGAGCCGGAGTCGGAGCCTGGAGCCGGAGTCGGAGCCTGGAGCCGGCTCCGGAGCCGGATCCTGCGGCGCTCTAGAAGAGACCGAATGGTAGGCTCGGATTTGTCTCATGTACATATGTATTTCCGTCCATTCGTAATAGGAATGGAGTCTGTCTGGCCTTAGTCTTAGGGCCCTCTAGTCCCAACAACCCCAACTCTAATGCTATTCTTCCAATTTCAACCCAATTTCAGTCCTCTCACTCCTTTTGTTTCATACGTATGTACCCAGTTTCTCGGTATCGATGTGTTTGGCTTTAGGCTCAAGATGAAACTACTCGAATTATGCCTGACGTTAACTGAACGGTGAGGATTATTTCCCCAAATCCGGAGGAGAAAGTACCTAGTCCCCTTCCCCTCTATGGAAGGCCTACTACTATTGTAGTAGCTTGCTTACAGATGGCCTACCCTCTTCATTCCCACTTGAAAAATTATTATTGAGTAGTATTTCCCTTTTTGACGCAGAAAGTTGAGTTCTCATGGACTCCCGCCCATGTAGGTATATGTAGGTTCGGACTGGGCGCGTACCCAAATCCTTCCCTTCAATTCCCACAGCCACAATCATTTTATAATAGGAATCAGAGCTCGGAACCTATATTTGAAGGTTCCCATAAATAATAGAATAATGGTGGTGGATGGAGACATATGGGATGACTATTCATAAATATAGTATGGGCCGTCATTCATGTTCCCGCCGGCCAGCCCGTCAGCCTAACTTCACGTTTCCCCCTCAACTAAATGTGCAAGTGCACGAAGTTCTTAAAGTAGGAAGCGGAGAAAGGACAAGGCGTAATTGGACACTGACTTCGGAATCCTTTCCATAGGACCAACTACTCCGTGTAGGCGGGACAGAAAGCATGATTTCTGACGGAAGCGGGTCTCTGCCCAACTTCCTATTCCCACACCATTATACGCCGTATTTTTTTTTAAGGAAAATGGGCTCAAACGTGCAGGTGCAGATGTTGAAGTTCCCAGGTGAATAAATTGCCAGGATATTGGAAGATGTTGGAAATGACTTGGGTGAATATAGGCTGGGAAAGTAGGGTCTTTCTCATCTGCTTTGTTGTACTTTGATAGGAACTCAGGATAGTTTGGCTCACTTTAAATTAGAGTTCCTTGCCATATCCTACCTGGGACCTTCGTTCCCCTACTTCCGGCGTCCCTCCCCCTGCCTATTGCAATAAGGCCTAAATGTTTATTTTCCCCGTCTGCCCTTTAGAGGAAAGGAATTCAATGGCCTGGACCAAGGCGTCCAGTTAATACATACATAGTATGTAGAATGTATGTAGATACATAGTACTAGGTACATAGTGGGAGGGTACTCCGTGTGGTGACTTACCTAAAAGTGAGGATAGTAAGAGGACGATAGGATTTATGACTCGTGGAGTCTGCCATGGGCTTTCCCCAGAAGTCGTTGAAGAAGATCTCCCGTATGCCACCATGTCCACCCGTAACATCACCATTAGATTTAATAGCACTTAAATCATCATGCACGAAATCTCCATGGAGGGAGTTGAGATAACACAGAATGCTTATTAGGCCCACGCCCGTGTAGAGAGCCCAGGCCGTTCTCGGGCGGCGGGAGCCTTTTCTGGCCATCCTTGGCTCTCGGGAGGCCCGCCGATGAGGTCTCCCGCCCGCTGTCCCACTCCGCCCATGATTCCGCCCATTACCGTTTACTTGGTAATTCCGCATCTTCCGCTCATCCTCAGTAGCAGAGCTACGGCCAGCCCAGTTCCAGAACGTCTTGCGGAACAAATGGAGGAGTCGAGACTGGAGCACTAGCCCCTTCTCACTCATTCCACCCGCACCCCTACCAAGGAGTCCAGGGCCGGGATCCGGAAATTGTTGGATCTCTCCTACCGGATCTCTACTTCTTCCCTCCTGTCCGCCCGCTTTCTCCGCTCAAATTGGTCCGCCTAAGCCCATTACTAGACTGAGTTCTGGGTCTCCCGCTCTTCGTCCTTGGGCTCAGAGCCCGCTCCGCTCTCGCGTTTGCGCTCCCACTGCATCACTTTGGGTGCCCAGGAAGGCTGGGACCCAAATCCAGATGGGCTGGTCGACACTACTCTTACTCATCTCTGATTTTAGTTGGGAAGGAGGAATGGGTCATTCTAATTCTTAGTCGGAGTATTACTTCCCGCTTCCCCGGAATGGGCAAGATAAAAGAGTCGGCCAGGCCTCGGATCCGCCAGACACTACTATAATTATGAATCCGCTACTACTCCACTACTACATAGCACTCCGGTTCCTTTCATAAAGTATTTTAAAACACGGGCCTTCGCCCAAGTACCATGTAGCTCCTTCACCTCATCAAAAGTCTTTATCACCAACCAGCTTTGGCCTGGTCAGGAAATAATAACATTTTCCAAGCTGGGCCATAATAGAAGAAGGGCCTTAAAAGGAGCGATTGACTAGAGAGACGTCCATACTAAAGTCCCCTGGCACAGTAAGTCTACAACATTTTCCTGTGATCTAAATTTTGAAGTTTAGTAGCTCAGTTCAGCTCTTTCGAGTATGAACTTACTCCAAAGGAGCTTACTCTGCTTGCCTGGTTATACGCTCGGTCACCAGATTCAAAGCTATTGACTAGGGATTGTAATCTGTAAGTGGGATTTACTCCAGACATATATAGTCAAACTTTGTACAAGAAGAAATTGAGGACTATCTTCACTGGACTGGTTGGGCTAAATGGGAAGGACTAAGCAGTGTGTCGCACAGTAGAGACAGAAACACCTGCCGTGTCCGTCAACTACAGAACTAGTTTCCGAGTTTCTGGACGCGAGCATATTAGTTGCGTGCTAATAATAACCGTGCTGGGAAGGAGCCGAATTCATAGCTTTATCCACCGACCTGTTCCCCCGCAACCACAACAGGTTCGGGTCATAAGTTGGCTTAACTTTCTCCCTCTGTAGTATCAGCCTAATTTAAAAGTTTCTCCATTATAAATAAGCAGGATTGGAAATTGAAATTGACTCCGGAACAAATGAGTACATTTACCCTGCGTTTATTGGAATTATACTCAAAGCACGCTACTACTAGGTTACGTTTGATGGGACAGGCGCAAAACTTAATTCCCGTTGAACTGGAAGTGAGAAGGTTCAGGAGTCTCTGGGTGGTTTAGGACCCGAGAAGGCTAGGGGACACTTCCTTAATATGGAATAATAGTTAAGTTTGAGTGGAAGAGAGCTTTAGGAGTTGTGCTATTTGCGGGCTAGAGATCCGTCACTCTGCTCTAGCTTAGTCCTTTAACTGCTCCTGATCTGACTCTACCGAGGTTGGTGTGTTGGTTCTCCATTTGACTCCAATCCACTGACGCTTCGGGAAAAGAGCCCACTAGGACCTTAAGCTGTTCGTATTGGCAGTTCTGGGAAAAGTCTTTTCCAAGGTTGATCTTGATAAATTACGAATTTTGACTAGATATTACATCTCCAGAGTTTCCTACAAACCTGTGGCCTTGAAGGAGTGCGTCAGACATTTTCCGGATCTGCAGGAATACGCTCTCCTATTTATGTGCTGAGCCAGAATAGCTCCTAAAAACTGTGGAGCACTGTTCCAAAACTAAAGTTTGGTCTGAAGTGAATACTTTATTCTCTAGGCTTGACGTATGTACCTACATACTGTAGTAGTGCACAGATGCTGTGCGGAAGTTGTCTGCTACTATGAAGTCCTTCAGCTTTGTACACAACCAAATAACTTTTCGGTAAACATTTCCTTTGATCTAATTTTAGGCATTTGAAGCACGTAGGTTAGGGAGTAGGAGGACTAACCTCATGCTCCACTGTGAGAATTAAGCATGGATCAAAAGTATATGGAGTTGTTTTTGAGGCCGGGCCCCTATTTCCCAATCCCTTCTCTCTCTGTTTTCAGGGAAAGTTATTCAACTTTCTTATCTTCTATTTAGCTAAGGCCCAGCTTACGTATGCTGCTCGACGTACCTATCCTTGGTAGACTCTCCCCTCACTCCCTTCCCACTTTCATGAATGCATCACGGCGTTGGCATATTTTCCTCAATTTTACATTCGGACCTTTTTCTCAGACTTTTATTATTTGCTCTCCGGCTCCTCGTAGGTTAGTGCTCTCTCCGGCCTAAAGTGGATTGGACTCGAAGTAGGACGGACTTAAATCCTGTCTCATTCAACTCTAATTCATACCTAGACGCCATCTCAATATTAAGCCCAACTTCATACCCCTCGGAGAAATCCCTAATTTTGTCAGGGATGGGCCTCAATGCATGACGAGGCTACAGCATGGTCCGCCGACGGGAATCACTAATCTTAGCCCCAACACTTATGGGGCCCAGGTAGATTGCCCAACTAAAGGATGCAGCTTTCTCCTTCCGTATTCCCATCTCTTAATTCGACTAATAAAGGTATTTAGATTAGTTGAAGTTGGGTTGGGTTAAGTTAGCTAATGTTAGGTTAGACTAGGTTAGGTTGTTGTTGTTACATTAGATTAAGTTACGTTATCTTACATTAGATTAATATATGTCACGTTAAGTTAGGCCAGATTTGACTCGTAGGTTAGGTTAAGTTTGTAGGCGTTCGGCAATCAAAAGTGTTCTTGAAGCACCACAGAAGATAAGACGGGACCGAGCTTACGTAAATGATGATGTTTGGTCATTTTGTCCGATTTTACGGACTTGCGTTCTATGTATATTATGATTATGTTAGGAAAGAGAGGCAGGGGAACTGGTTCGACCAGGAGCTGGTTATATGTAGAATTAATGCAGAATGAAATATTGGAGTCTACGTACCGAAGTATGCGTAGGTTATGCTGAGAAGAGAGGGCGGGAAATGTGAGTCTTTCGTAGTCCAATAAATAATCGGCTAATTTGGTCCTCGGGAGATGAGAAGGGGAAGGGAGTGTCATCTTCTCAAGACATATTGGTGTAATTTTACACCTTGACTCGATTCTTCCAACTTGGTTTCATAGCTCTTTATGCAAAATGCATGTATCCTCCTCCTCCGCCGGGGAAGTCGAGGAAGAAGGGAGAGAGGAATTTCTATTTCATTTTTATTACTACCACCTACCTCGACTCACATATGTTTTGTGGGGCCTCCGAGAAAGGAACCATACCTGGGATTTCAGAGCTCCTTATTTTTACTAGGCTGCTCTCCCATTCTCTCCGGATTCCCTCCTCTCCCTTCCTTCCTCCCTGTCTCAATGTGGTAATAATATGGGCGACAGAGTTATAATGTCCATTCGGCGATACGGATCTCCCCCTCGGATTCTTTCCCCAATCTACTTTAGAGGAGCATTAAGACACCCACTTCAGGATCACACCCGTTCAGGACGCTTCCCAACTACTCCAGCATAAAGGATGATTTGGTTCTCAAGAGAGAACGGTTTACAGAAGCCTACTTCTCGGAGCTTACACCATTATGGAACGGATTACTTACACTTTTCCTCTGCTCCAGGGAGCAGAGTCCGGAAGGGCCTCAGTCAGTTAAAATGCTTGGAAATATTTAGAGTCCCTCCTCGAGTTAAGGTGGGCTCCAGGAATTAATTTCCAATTACTTTCTGATTTTTAGGTACACAATTACTGCAAGTATTTAAAATCCCACCCCAAGGTTTTACCTGTACCTATGTCTGCGTGCTTGGGGAAATTCCGTGAAAACATGGGGAAAGCCCCGTAGCAATACGCATAAGTTCATTAGGCTGTAAATCTGTGCCCGTACCTGTGCTTAAGACCATGTAGTGAAATCATGGAGAAAGTGCAGAAGGAATCCTCGGCGTAAGTAAGCATGGTTTGAAAAACCGCAGTCAGGCCTTTGCCCAGAGTTGAAATGGAGAGAAAGGATGGAGAAAGTAAGTTGGGAACTGGGAAGTAGGGCCAAAAGGAATGACTTAAGTCGTCTGCCAGTAAATGTGGATATTAGAAGAGCTCTCTTGTTGGCGGGCCAGAGATTTGCCGGTGGTTTGGATTAAAGACGTGCGTTAGACGCATGCTTATTATTTCTGGGGCTCGAGGAAGTTGAGGGCCAGGGCTGACTGAGAGTGAGGTAAATGTGTGTTGAATGGAGTTTAATGAAAAGGACATGATATAGATTGGGGCTTGTGGGCTGGCTGGAGGCCCCCTTGAAAAATGGCTCTTCATTTTCCAAGTTATTGGGGAAAGGATTAGGCGGGCGGAAGGTAGGCCGTTTCAGACGTCCTCCTTGATTTATCTGCCCTGCTCCAGCCCCTCAATGGACTTGACTCTGGCTGGACCTATTAACCAACAGTTTCCTTGGGCCGTAATTGTGGGGCCGATGGGAGCCGGATGCCGGATATGATTCTGTCTGACGAGATATGATTCTTTTGTGAGCCGGTGGCTCTTCCCTCGGCCCCTCCACTTCCTATTGTTTCTTATACGTTTTTATAGTGTGTGGACCAAGTTCTGGTTGGTTTCATGACCGGGATGGCCCGGACTTTTTTCTGTTATGGATGGCCAAAGTTTTGGTTGTAGTTTGAGAACTGGTGGGAGGGCCACTTTCAATTAGCTGGGAAGTAAGTATGAGCCTCATTCCTGGCACCTAATAAATCAGAGCCTCCGCAGCTGCAGCTGACGTTGAAAGAGAGAGAGCGGGAATAGTTGAATGAAAGTTTGGTTCCCACTTGTACATGCCGATACTTGGGCAGTCTTGTTCTGACAACTTCATTTACAAACCAATCATCTGTCTCCCAATCCTCCTCATCTTTGAAGCACGAACTCCCTCCACCTTAACTGATTTCCCTCCGTCAATTCTCGAGGCCTCCTTACTTGGCCTCTCTCCCCAAACTTACTGGCCAAAGTTCTGGGTCCGCCTTTATCGAATCTTCTCCCGGGAACCCTGAGCCGGAAAATACACTGATTGCATCGACCTCTGCCTCCCCATCCCCTGCTCCCGGCTCATTGAGGGACAATTGAGTCGACATGATAAACAGAGTACTCTCACCTCAGGTCAGGCCACGCTAATCCGATTCTCTCTACCCATACTTTTCTCTCTTGAGGCTCCCATGGCGGCTGACCTGGAGCTTTCTCTTCCCAGTCTCCCTTCCTTCCGTCCCTACGCCCTACCTTCGGTCGACTCCGCCGAATTTCTGGGATAAAGGAAATACAAGATCATAGCCAGGAAGGATTCGGTCCTGGCACTGACATGAGGATCCTTAGTTGAGTCACGTTTCCCTTTATACCAGCTTGGGTGTCACTAGTTTAGGTTAGGTTTTATTTTAGCCTAATTCAGACTTAGCCGTTAGTTTAGGCTGAGTTAGGCTAGGGGAGTTTTAGGTGAGGCTAGTTTTGGTTTCTTCAACTTAGGCTAGGTTAGTCTACTTTAGGTGCGACGCGGCAGGTTAGGTCGTACAGTATGTAATATCTCGGCCTATGGCCTCGGCAGGAATAGAAGGGCTGACTTGCGAAATCAACAAGAAAAAGTGGACATGATAGAAAGAGATCCCGACGCCATTTTTGTATGCATTTGACCCGTTCTCTTGACGTTTGAATGCAAACTCCATGTAGTTCAATACGCAGTCACGAAAACGTCAACCAGTACGTTGTGGAGGTCAATGAACTCTCGACTGGTGAAGGCTGTCGGAGTAAAGCGTCGGCCAATGAGAATAATGTCTGCACCTAAGAATTCGGTTCATTGACCTCGGTGCACTGACTGGCTAAATTGTGCTTCGTAAAGTCGGGACATGTCAACACAAACGGCGTCGGGATATCCTGCTATGGTATCCACTTTTCCTTATTTACTTTTTCAAAAATCCATTAGGTGACTCTCTCTAGCCTTGCCCAAGCAAGGCCGCGTCATAGATCTCACCTACTCTAAGATTTAGTTTAAGCCTCTTTCGTTTAATTTAAGTTAGGTTAGGTTATAAGAAGTGGTGAAGAAAGATAAGAATAAAAGGAAGAGAAAATAATTCAATTGGCTAAACATAGGACCGTGCAATCCTTTCCCTTCTCACGGTCAGCCCCATTCCATAGCAGAGAAAGGACGGAATTAAAGAGTGAGAGAAAGGATCATGGACTCCCCATATTTTATGTCCATTTGGTACTTAAATGCCAGACTCCCACTATATCATAATTAGGCGGCCTATTATATTCTCATTAGACTTGACTGGTCTGGCCGAAATTAGTGGGGAGCTTAGAGCCTAAAGTCCTGAATTAGGGTGACGAGGGAGCGCGGGGCTCCTGGGCGGAAGCTGGGAGTACGTGAGAAATGCGGGGGAGTTCCTTACTCCTCGCACTCCAGCCAGCTTGTCGATGACAGGTTATATATGAGATGTAATTACGCGGGAAGATCTTCTGGGATCATGTACTCCGCCCCCAACTAAATTAGACCGGACTACTTCCCAAAGAACATAAACCACCTTCTCTCTCTGCGTCTCTGCTAATGTGTCTCTTCGGCTGGGCCCAGAGGAATTAGGCCCCGAGTGCACTGGAGCTGGAGTGTGTCTACGCATATTTGCATTCCGAACCCAGGGGCAGAGGGACACAATAGACCAGATAGGTGTGTATCCAGATCTAAGTTCTGTCGGAAATTGGAAATGATTATTCATCGGTTCCTCTGTCTGGAGGCTGCGGGTCCCTTTCTCTTAAGATCCAAGCCAAGAGGTTCCCAAATGGGCGTCAATTACGTCTCAGACTCAATTAAATCACCTAGCCAAGAGATCCCCTAATCTCAAATTCTGGCTTCTGATACTTTCTGTTAACTTCTCATTTTGAGTCGATTTGGCTCAGCCCAGGACCTTACATTGTCCCTTCCGACATATCTATAGACAGAGTAGAGACAGAGTTGAGCGTGAACTTGCGGACCAAATTCCTTACTAAGCCTCACCACGGAAGGAGCTTATGCTTTCCCTTTCATATGGATGGCCTGAGATCTGAGATGGAAGAGAAGTGACGTGAATGACAAGCGAAAGTGTTTATTGCGATTGTATCTTCCTCCATCTTGTTAAGGAGCCCGTTATTTCATGTACCCTTCGTGGAATTGGCGTATACAGCTTTGGGATTCGAATGTGAAGGAGCCCTAAACTCATAAGCAGGAGTTTCCACTGGCGGAGGAGAAAGTTTAGTATTTCACACAAGATATCACAACAGTATAGTGAAATGAATCACAATTATTTTTAAATGTATTAAAATTTCCAGCCAATTAAACGAATTTTTAAAAAGTTTTAAAAGAGTGTGCTTTCAAAATCGATGCGTACTTAAGTTGACCTTGGGTGAACCTTACGGGTCACCAGGGAGGGTCACCAGGGGTTCATGGACAGGTCGGAACATGAGTTATACCACGGATTCGTGATCCGTATTCAATAACGGTCATATTGATGTGCCGCATGCTATGGTTATCGGGGATATACCCCGGTGACCGCGTCCACAAAAACTCGTTCCTAGAATATGACCCTACATGTCCTAGGTCATCCGAGACGAACGCTAACTCAATATGACAGTTTCACCTAAGCTACACCACTAAAGCAACCTAAGCTAAGAGAACCGGAACGGATTTGGTTGGTGAATCTCCAGAGGGATTTCTTGATTTGAACACATGATTCTGAAAACCAAGTGACCACAGTTGGTTCGACCAAACTCTCCGCCCACCAAAACTGTGGACATCCTCTCTTGAGGAATATTGTTGGGGAGGTGGGACGTGACGAAGATGGCGTATTCTGTTCACGCCCCTGATCCGCCGGTTTAATTGAGGCCCGCGTAGGCCTTCCTAAGGTCACGTGCCTTGGAGGCAGAGTAGGCTCTTCTTATGGTTGAGGTGAGGTGGTAGGGGAAGTTGATTTTGTCCGTTGATTCAAATGGGCTCCTCGGACTGTTTGCTTAAGGGCAGGTTCTTGAGGTTGGGGGAGAGGGGAATCGAGGGGGACATTTGAAGAGGACTGGCCTATTAGGGCGGCCGGCCGGCGGAGTCAAGTTGACACGGAGAAATGGTTTCTGGAAGAGAACAATACTCTTTTTATATGGTTAGGTGGGAGGACGTAAGTGTTTCTCCTTTCTCGGGGAAAGTGGGAAGAGGTCGGAGGAGAAGCGGCCTCGCCTGGCCTACGCACAATGACTTTTAAGAAGAAACTACAAAAGTCCTTCTTCAATAATTCACATTATTTCATGCCTCTCTCCCTCCAAAGCCCCGAGTCCCATCCATTCTTCCGCTACTAGTCTCTTCCCTCGCCCTTTCTTTCTTCCAAAACACACTTCCTCCTTATTAGAACCAGACTGCCTCCCGCAGAACCACCCGCACTCAGCCCAGCCATACATACCCACTGTCACAGAAACCAGACCCATATCTCCAAATTATCTCATGCATCTGCCTACCTACACTAATCATGCCAGGTGAGGTGAGGCGCATAATCATATTCCAGACTCTCCTTAGTCCCGTTGTCCCGTAGGAACTGCCCCTTTCCCGGCCACTTCCTTCGTACTCAATGTAAAGAAAAAAATTCGGATTTCAAACCACAACGTTTCGAAACCTAGCCTAGCCGTTACAAGGCTGCTAATCTTGAAGGATGTTTCGAGTTCGAGATTCTCGAGATTAGCGGCCCCAGTAACTACCTAACCTAATTTAATCCAATCTAAGGGAGGTGAACCAATGTACCTAATGCTTCGAAATTGATTGGGCCTCGGCCATGTTAAATATTTTTTAAAAAAATAATAATAATAATAATAATAATCCAATCTGACTTACTAAGCTAACTTAACTTATTCCCAGTATAACAAATCCTAACTTATTTAACTTAATTGCATTTAATGTAGCCATCTAACCAAATTTACTCCAGTCTAACGTAACCTAACATAGCCTAACCTAATTTCAGTAACTTTTAGTCAAGTTTTGAACTGCTAAGCGTAGGGGAAAGCGTATTTATTTATATGTCCGACAACTTGAAGTCGGTCTATGTAACCAGGCCCGACCCGAGGTGCCTGAGAGTTAATCGGAAGACAAGCTCCCAGATTTATTAGATAAGTGCCTTTCCTCTGGACCCGGCCACCATTTATATCTCCCTCTGAGGGAACAAGGGTTTGCCTGTCAGGCCCGAATTATCTTGCCTACTTTGTTGGGCTTATTTGAGGGGAAGCTGGAGGAGTCCGGAGGAGGAACTGGGCTCGTCAGATCAATCACATAGTGATGAGCCTAGGATCCGTAGCTCCCGGAAAATTGGGAAAGATTTGAGGAGTGGGCAGAAGATTGGTTTCCCGTAAAGGAGGCTGCTGGAAGTCTCTGGAGACTTGTATCCCCTTAAGGTACCGGAAATCTCCCTCTCGGACCTTAGCCGTCTAAATGGATACACTCCTGATCCCCAGCCCATAGATACCAGAAATAGTGGCTCAAATATTCGGACTCAGAGCTGGCAGACAAAGGGATGGGCTAGAGGGTGGACGTGGCGGGGGCTCCAGGATTATGTGGAGTCTCGAGTCTGGGCCCAGTCAGTCCCCCTACTACAGTACTCACTGGAGAAGTCCAAGTGATTTTGGTGAGTGAGTGAGCCCAGTGAAAGTCAGCTATATAATAGGCCTGTCCTCACTGACCATTAAATGCCCGGCCTCCCGAGGACTCTCTCAATATCCTCTTTATTTTATCAGGTCCTATCCGAAGGGGGAGGATTGAAAAAATGAAGTCTTACTCTCCCCTTCAAAGAGCCTTACCAGCTCATCCCATACAATCCTAAAAACCGGCAACGCATTCTCACAATATCCGTCGAGTATTGGGTACGGCTCAATATTCCGCCAAGACATTCTCAGTGGCAGAGTAAACAGGATTGCTCCGTCTCTGCCTCCAACTAAACGGTTGGTTCGGCATCTGTTTACTTTACCAGCCTTTCAATTAAACGGTCCAAGATCTCTGCACAGGAATAGGAGCCCCTTCCTTGGCTATCAGTTAGCACGGATCTCCTTGGCTTAACGAGAAAATGCTCTATTTAAAATCACGTTTAAATATTAAACTCTAGGAAGGCCAGAATCATGTGGGCACTACTGTTGCCGCTCTGATGCTCATCTCTAATTTGAATTAGAAGGCATTAAAACTAGCAGATATTTGGAAAATGGTTTATTTTAAAATGCCTTCTCTTTTGAAGTCATAGTTGGGCCCTACAACTGAATTAGGTACCTAGTAATATAATAGTACGAGGAGGGCTGAAGTTCCAAAGTCCAAGGGCTGCACGGTCCCTTGGGTCGAGTCTGTGTCCCTGGCCTCTTTACTGTTATGCAGGTTGTAATAGGTAAGTACACTAAACCGCGTATCGAGGACAGATGAAGGAAATAAACTCAGCCTTGGCTCGGTGTCAGACTATGATCTCTGTCACTGCTCACATATCGAGAAACATGAAGAGCAGGCAATTGTAACTTATTCGTACTGGAGTCAAAGTTTCTTGTGGCCTAGATAAGATAAACTTTCTCGTGAGGAAAGTTAGAGTAATCAGGTTACGATTTAAGATATATTTACTCGGGATAGTCTTCGGAGTTCCCCCTGAGTTATTGGCGGACTACGCTGGCAATCATAATCATGGGAATTTATGATTGTGCCCCGAATGGGATACCTTCTTAATATTTACGACTCCCTTAAGGTGGCATGAAGATTGAAACCCTAGGGCCCCACACTTAGAGGATATGAGTCCGAAGAATTATAGAGGGACTCCTAGTAGGCCGCTCAAAGGAGAAGTCAGCTCCTCTCCTATGAGCCCATGGGCCCACTCCAACCAATTTCTAGGCCGGAAACTAATTGGTTTCGGAGTTTATTGGCCTTCTGCTGGGAATCAAATTGATTCGGTTTAAGTGATGAGGAGTCCTCGGCTCGTCCTGCTTGGGAGCTCTCCCTGCTGAAGTGCAAATGAGCGGAAGAAGGACTGAGAACTCGGAGTTGGGATGGGCCGAGGAAGGGCCTAGAGTCCGCCAGTTGGGCAGAATCCCGGTTTCTTGTAAGAGACGGATCCGAGTCGAAGGGATCATGTCAAAGGGAGACAAGTACAGATACATCCTTTTAACTTCCCGACTCCCTGTCTCCTCCTCCCGTAGTCCGTCTTCCCCTTCCTCCCGCAGGAGACCGGGATTTGTATTAGTGAAATGGACAGTTGGGGAAGGAGATATAATATGACTTGTCAATATTTCATTTGGGCTCAGGGAGGAGGAGGTCCAAAGTTGAGGACTCCCTTTCTCACTCACTCTCACAGCCTGGCACTGATGACCCCAAAGTTTCCTCTCCGCCTCGTCACCCTTCCATCCTCTCACCACGACGGACCCAACTTTCCGCAAGCCCAGTCTGTCCCTATGCCCAAACTTCTCCACTCTCCGCACTTACCTCCCAACTTACTAATGCCCTGCCTACATGTATGCTGGAATCTAACAGAAAGAAAGCGGGTTGACGACACTACTAAATCCTCCTCTTGATGACCAGACTAACATCCAGCCTCAGGACACCAGGCACAGAAACTTACGAGCGTCTGGCTGGACTTTAACTTCTGGCAACCCTAGTCCTTCTCCAATATGCATACTAGTCCTAGGACCTAATCTTTCCCTTCCTTTCACTTTCACTCATTAAATGGAACGATCCGGGTTCCACCGTCGGGCAAACGCTTTCATAGGTTCACTTCAAACGCTGCTTTCTATTTATTACGGATATCATAGCGGCGCTCTTTTCTCAGGTTGTGACGACATATTTCCTTTTGTACGACTTATATTAAGAGAGTGGGAATGTGTAGAAGAATTTTACAAGAAGGAATGGTATGGAATCCATTACTTAAGCCTAGGTACAGAACTTTTTTTTCCAGATAACGTCAAGTAGTGGTCACTGGTCGCTGGTTACCAAAGGTAAATTGTAAAAGCAGTATTTATCTTAATAATGCTCCCAGAAAATATAGACTTCGCCACCGCGCGCGCGCCACTAGCGGCCCCACCGCGAACAGTGGTGCCGCTAGAACAGGGCTAAGTGGGCTTTAGCCCACTTCAAAATTTCGTGTTATACACTAGATATAATCGTCATACGCAAACATAATTAATTTAAAACAAATCTAACATGACAAATGTCCATATACGTAAAATGATGCAAACGTGTACATCACCATTGAACTCCGAACAACTTAATTATAGTTGGTTACACAGTATACAGTACGGTTGCTTACAGTCTCACGTAATGAATTATTTCGACGAAGCACTATTTTACGTCGACGCTGTGAAGACTACTGAACAACCTTTGTGCTAGCGGCACGGGTAGGTACCATGAACTAGTGAGGGGGCTCAATGTACCTGCTACGTTTAATTCATTATCAATAAAAACAACCGTTTAGAAAACGGAGGGTGCCTTGAACTTGAATGTACAATAGAAAGATCGATACGAAGAACGAACAATCTAGGTCAATTTTTTTACTTCCCATATCAGGTACTGCGTGACCTGAATTGAGTAGTTCAGCGTTGCTTTGGCGTAAATTAATTTTCCTACAACCCTAAAAAAGTAGGGTCTTCGAGGACTTTTCAAACATCAAACTTTTATTTCCTGTTTCTATATTTCTATTCCACATTCAATGGCAGTCTTATTATGCTCAATTACATATGAGCTGTACGGAGCAGTTTAGGTTGTTTCAGACGGACACCCGGATCATCACATAAGACCTTTTGGTCTAAAAACTAAACATAACTAAGCTGAAATATTCGAATTGTGTCAAGTTGCAACGGTTACTATTTTACTGGTAGCTTGATTTGTAATTGTGTTTGTATGTCTGTGACCTAATGTATGCGGTCTCAATACACAACACAGGACAAAAGTGATCCTGGTCCTCAAATATTTTCACCATATTGTGTTGGATATTTTAATTTTATGTTGTATGAGACTTGAATTATTAATTAAGCTTATTGCGGGTTTTAGATGTGGCTTAATCTTGTGTTTTGTGTCTTATTCGGAAGGCTCATGAAATTTTTTCCAATTATGGTAGGAACAAAGGAAGTTCGGAGAAGTACTAATAAAAGGTAGTAGAACGAGAGAGTGGTGGATCCTCTTATTGCTGTATTCCAAGTGCAGATCCGTAGGCCCTTCCTTTGGAAAGAAGGAGAGCGTCGGTTTGGGTACTAGAGATAGTGTAGGTAGGTGGTGAGGTTGGGTATGGATTCCTGGCTGCATGTTAAGAGCGAGGGAAAGTTGCGGAGAAAGGAATGGAGAGAGCATAAGCCATTTGTTGAGATTTTAGAGGGTTTCATATCCCTTTCCGAGTATCATTTTATAAATTCTCCTAAGAAAAATAAATGTCAGTTATAATTTATCGAGTTAGAACGTTTATTTCTTCTACACTATTCTCTTCTCTCCAGTATCCTCCTACTGCAGTACTAACCAGTGCCCAACACCTCCCCGCCCCCACTATCTCCACAACTACCATCATCCAATCCAGCCATACATTACACCAAAATAATCTGTACCCATTCTCAACCAAGGCACACTATAATCCTCAAGCGTCTTGAGGCTCCACACTTGAACCTACGCCCGCCTAACCTCCATGTCGTAGTGGAAGGCCCCATTTATGGGATCAATTGTAGGATAGTTCTCAAGTTTCCTAGCTGCGCTAAACAGGGAGGGTAATATGGGCAGATTGACAACACCCTAACTCACTAATGTTGACAAACCATTAAGATTTACACTTAACTCAGTTAGGGAATGTCCATATATTACGTCACGCTCAAGCGTGGGGGGGGGGGGTTCTGGACTTCGCCTGGCAAATGTGGGACAAGGGGGGCGGGTTTAAGGTATGTGTGACGTCACTCTGTTTTGGAGGTTTTCGTCTATACTTCTGAAAATTTTTTTTTAACGTAAAGATTACCATATGTGTTTATACCGTCGTAAAGAATGCAAATTCCCTTTCCTGCCTACCTACTTCCCGGGTAGGACTTGGGCAGCTTTTGCGAACTTGGGATTTAGGTTCATTAGATGCTGGCTCCGATTCAAACGATTGGAGTAAAATTACCACAATTAGCGTGGATATGGCACGTGGCAATTGGATAGTATTGAAATTAGAATTTATTTATTAAGAAGTAATGATCACCAAAAACTGTAAAATCTTAAATCTGCAAATACTGTAATAATTACTGACATTATATATCATTTGAATGGACAATTTAGATATCTTTGTCATATGTGTTGTCACTTATTTCTGCTCAGAAAATAGTGTATCATAATTTTTAAAAAAAATTATCGTGTGACGTTATATAAGGGGGAGGGGTGTTCTGTCTTCGTGTGACACATGTGTGACAAGGGGGGGGCGGGGTCTGAAAATCGGCTTTTCAGCTTGACGTAATATATGGACGTCCCCCTAGGGTTCACCCTTTGGGTACCTATGTATAAGAGTATCAGGATCCACACGGATCAAAGACATCATTGGCACGGGTGCACACTTTTCCTGATAGATGAATGTTTCCTTTAAAGATCGTAAGTTGGAATTATACCAACAATCAAAGTATTAATTCATCTTTGACTTCTGATACTTTGGCCGGAGCCCGCCATTGGTCAGGATTCAGGTAATGGTTTAAGGAAACGTTTGTAAGATTTGTGCCCGGACCCTTCAGCCCGGAATTGAGTCTGGTGTAGACTGGAAGGGATGGGCGGGCTGTGTGACAGTAATAGGGAGCCCAGGCCTGTAGATCTCTGGGCAGACAATGGGAGGAAGTGCATTGAAGCTGGAAAGCGAGCCCGACCCCGGGTCCTTGGACAATCTCTGAATCTTTGTCTATGAATCCCTGACGGGGTAGCGGGTGACCATTTCTTTGGCCAGATCCCATTCCCATCCTTCCTCACCTGACTCCCTCAAATAAATTGTAGGCGTGGAGAGGATCCCTTCCTACGTGTTCCTGGCCCATTCTCTTTATTTCGGGCGGAATGAAGGAGGCGAACGTGAGGAACTCCGCTCCTCGCCTCCTCAAGAGCTTCTTAAAAACCTTCCTCCTCTGGACTGGAGCGGAGGGCCTGGCGTAGCAGGCTGCTGGAGTCTTTCCAGAAACTATGAAATTTTGAGTGGGAGATGATGGGCGCCCAGTACTATTAAGGTTGGGTAGCCTGATTCTGAGGGAGGTGTAGTGGATCCCTAGCACTTGAAATTGATTGGAAAGTGCCTTCCCAATAATCCTATCTAATCAGAATCAAAAGGGGTCCTCGAAATAGAAGGATCCATCTTAAGAGCCTCCCTCTCATTTCCCCATTGTCTCCACCCAAGACACGCTTCCCTCCTTGACACTTCTCTAAATAAGAGGACCCGAGTCCCCCGTGCTTCTGACAGCCCAACTTCTCTCCAGCCAGATCCTGTCCCATTGTCAGGGGAAAGCTGGAGCTCTCGTAGTAGATGAGCCACCTATTCAGGGAACGTACCCAGGCCGGCCTCCTGACTCAGTCACTAAATAGAAACGGAGTGATGGGCATTGGCTTTCATCCCTCTCCCGCTACGGGATTTCCGTTTATTTGGAATAAGAAAGAAATATGAGGGACTGGAGGGTAGAATAAATAAGAGGGACACTCCTTGTGGTCTCCCGGAATGTAATCCATCATTCAAAAGGTTCTGGCTCCACTCCTCTGCCTATGGTTCCATGTACGACGCCTTCATCAGGCACCCGCCACCCTAACAACTTTCTCCTTCTTGAGCTAGACCACACTACAGAACACCCACCCACCCACGTAGAGTCCGCTCCATAAATCTCCGGCCCGGCCCCTATTGGCACGCCATGTCCACTTGAGGACCTCAATGGGCCAGGCCTCCTCTACTCGAACCCAGGAAAACAATTAGCCGCCCTCACTTACTTTCCCTACTCCCCAATAATGGTTCCCAATAAAGGGCATGAAGTGGCCGAGGGCGGAGTGGACGGATCCTAATAAATGTACTGGCCCTGGGCCCGGAAATGACCCCTTTCTTTAAACGCCTCCCGTTTCGGAATCATCAAGTTAGGCTCCCATAATGAGATGTTAAGGTCGGCCGGGTTCTCCTAGACACAAGAAAGCTTTTATTGGAATTAGTTTGAGAGGTAGACAGAGCAGAGGGACGGCCGCAGGAGGCTAATTTCATGTGTGTCCAGTACATACAGATAGTAGTCGAAAGTGAACTGCCGATCGGAGTAAGTGAAAGTCTAAATACAGATATACAGTTTTAGTGTGATGAGGCGTTTAGCCACCTGGGACAATTTGTCTGGGAGTTTTTCTTCTATGTATTTACAGTATGTACTTGTTCCATCCTTTTATAAGTTCATATATTTAGGTTAGGCTAGGCTGCCCTTCTCACAAATTAAATAACAGCTAAAGAAACTTGATGTAGATAAACCTTACCTAAAATATCTATAGGTATAGTATGTATGCAGTATAGATTGCGTTAGCAGTGTCAATAGGGAAGTATCGACTTTTCAAAATTACTTGGAGAGGTAGGTTGGATTAATTTAAATTCAGTTTCGTTAGGGACTAACCTATGTATAATGCAGCGGCATAAGTAACATATACCTAAAGATAATTATAATCTTGAAGGCGTCTCTGTCTCTACCAATTACAAGATAAATAGGGAGAGTGACTTATGATATTTACAAGTTGAAGTTAGGTTTCCGTTTTGATGGAGGTGTTGGACATGGGCATTGACTGGAGGTAGTGAGTCTTAAGTTTGAGCCCCTAGACCAGCATTCTTGGAACGGCTTAGGTTGAAGTGTTGTTGGTAATCGCCATCTAGGACTCCATTATGACGGTCCTCGACCTTTGAGAAGTGAGCTTAGAGCCCTTCTTCCTCCGTCTCTTCCTGCCTCTTCTGGACTGCTGGAGGTAAGAAAGTGAGGACGCGTATCCAAAGTAGTGAGGAGTCTTTCTTCCTTAAGCCCAATGGAGAAAGAATGGGATCGACAGACTTTTGATGTCCGTAGCGTATCAGATCACTTAGGCCCTTTATATTCTGCCCCTAAGCTCTCCCGCTCCCGCACTCCTCCAAGTCAGTCATCCGTGCTGAGGAGTCCTCCTGTCTCTCCAGACGACGGAATTCCCTCCCAATAATATTCATAGGTTTCGATTTCGGTCCAGGATCCCCTAATCCCATTTGATTTGTCTCTACGCATAATCTCAGTCTCGGTATCATCCTACCGCATTCCAACTCACTTTCTCCAAGCTTTTATCTCCGGTCCCAATATTGCATGTTCTCATATATACAGACGTGGACTTATTTGAAGAGGATTTGCAGACGAAGGTGGCACCCTACTCACTCCTATTATCTCCTTTATTCCCTCATTCCTTGAACCCACGGGACGGCTGAACGTTCCTAATCCTTCCCACTATACTCTAAGTAGCCTTTGCATCACGGATTCTCTTCATTCCGCTCTAACAATGGATCCTAAACTAAATTACAAATACTTCACTGCCCCACTGTAATTAGTTGAGGATAGTACTTGCTTAAATAAGGAGCGGCTGTCTTCTAGGTTCCGTAGGAAAATTGGTAACTATTTATTACTCGAAAATCGAAAGAATTACGATTAAAGCAACTTCTATTGCCATTCTTTCGATGGAATGGAACGATCCATGTTTCTCAGTGAAACTTCACAGCAGGCTCTACTAGCAATCATACTGGTCTAGTAATTCGTACTCTTGCTCCTATTTTTGTGTCCATATAAATGGGATTCGTTGGACGATTTCATATTCTAAATATCCTCGTTGCCTCAATTTCAGCTGGCGGAAGAGGCGGAGGCTTCCTTACTGGCTAATTGTCGGCGGGATACGATGGAAGGTGGAGGCCAGAAGTCAGATGCCAGACGGAGACGCCGGTTCGATGTAGGCCGCCGACAGTCCCCTCCGGTTCCTGTACAAGTTCCGAAGAAAGCGGAAGAAGAGGGGCCCCCAGGACGGACGCTCTATGATGGATTGCATGCTCCAGATAATTTCACTGATCCCAACTTCCTGTCAAGTCTTCAGACGAACCCGCATCCGAATAATTGGAAACTGTACGGCACGGTCCTCAAGACCAGCCGCGTGGTTCTCCAGTTCATCCTCAGCATCCTCTTCTACATTGTCTACTACCACATGCTCGACGAGACGGTTAGGCCGACCCCGGTCCTGGCCACGAGCATAGCCTCTACTTTCCTGGGCTACCTAATCTACAGGATCTATCCGGAGTGGGCAGTTGAGCGGGGATTCCGAAGGTTCTCCCAACATTTCCCCAAGGAGCTCCTCCTCGAGCATCTCCGGCTCAGTGTGATTTACCTAATCTCGTCCTACCAATTGGCTCCAATCCTCCGGACCCTCACTGCCACCATTAGCACGGACACTATTCATGCCATTTCCGTCATCATGCTCCTCCTCCACCTCTTCACCTGCGACTATGGACTCCCCTCATTCATGGTCTCAAAGGCCCTGTCCGTCAATGCTGCGGTCATAGGGTCCATCTGTCTCACGTCAAGAATGGCCTCGGACTACCACTCCCTCGCCTTGCTCACGCTCGCTGTCCAGATCTTCATACTATTCCCGCTCTTCTCGAACCTGATCTGGGACTCCCCATGCAGCCTCCTTCTGGCCGTCGTGGTGGGGGCCGGGGCCTGCTACACCGTATCCCCAGCCTCCTTCCTCCTCTTCGCTGTGGTCATGTTTGGGGTCATTGGGGTCATACCCGCCATCTTCATTTCAGGCCTCACGTCCAAGAAGAACATTTATGGGCCTTGGGACGAGGCCGTGATAACCCCTTATACCACGGAGAGGATGAGGAAGAAGTACTCTGAGTACGCCTATTGACTGCAGAGGCCCATACTAACCTTCTTCCTCATAAGTAGTGCAATATGATGTTCCTTACAACTCCACTTGGATGAAGTAAGTACCTATGTACATATGTATACATATAAGATGATCATGTAGGGAATAAATGGGATTAAAATACGACCGCCGCCTAGCATTCGTTCAAATCTGAGTCCGAACTCCACGCCACCCTCAAGCTCAGGCCTGAACTCTGAACATCTCTACACAAAACCCAAGAAAGGCCTTGCTTTCTCCCTCCTAGCTGTCGTGCCAAGCATCTCTTCACCTTTCTAAGCAAGCTCATGCCATTATTCTAATGGTACTTACGGTTTCGTTTACATACTTTTGGTAAATTCAGGGTCGCCGTTTTATAAATTAATTATTAGTTGTAGATAGTATACAGTTCCATATATGTACATTCAGATCCATAATGTTTGAATTTAAGCTTTAACTTTACCTGTAAAAGATATTTGCTATCTTTTCATTAAATATTCTCCATCTTCCGCTGTAAGGCTTAGTAGTCCAGCGCTCCTTTCTAGAATAGTATTGGACCAAGTGATTAGGATCAGTACTCGGACTGCTACCTTTTCTGTTGTATCTATGGCATCGTTAATATTGACATATGTACAGTAAGGCTTGTTAAAGTGGGACGGTCCGCCGGATTTAATTCGAGCAGGACTCATAACCTCGTGCTAAATCATGATCATACACGTTTCTGGTAGCCCCGTCCCTTTCCTTGCTGATTTAATCAGTAAGCAAGCAACTCAGTACGGAAAGGAATCGGGCTACCTGAATCGTGTATGAACCTGATTTAGCACGAGGTTATGTGGCCAGCTCAAGTAAAATCTGACGGACCGTGCCATACCACTTTAAAAACCTAACTGTATAATTGCTAATGTGTTTAAGAAAGTTGCGTTTGAAATTCAAAAGTTGTAGGACTTTAAATAATAGGAAGAGATAGGCGTACAGGAGACAGCAGGCCTGACGACTTGACAGACACAGATAATTTCGTATGCGAGTTAGCTAGGTTGGGTAGAGGGAGTACGAAACACGAATTTCCTCCGCTCAATATTTTATTTCCGCGAGAAACGGTTTTCCAGAGTGAAAAATTCCTCAAAACGAGCGTAAGGTTACTTTACCCTGCCCCAGACCAAGCAACACAAGCACCAGAAATATAAAATTTAGCCAAAGTATTTTGAGCCTATGCAGATGTTAGTATACAAAGTACAAAATCGGGTCCCGTTATCGTCGGATGGTCGGATTGAACTGGGTCGTGAAGTAAATCACTTATACGGGAACGTCCATATTATACGTCACGCTCAAGGGGGAGGGGGGGTTCTGTTAAAGGTATCTGGGACGTCACGCTGTTTTTGGAGGTTTTCGTCTATACTTATGAGAATTTTTTTTAACGTCAAGATTACCAAATGGGTTCATACCGTCCGTAAAGAATGCAAATTCCCTTTCCTGCCTACCTACTTTCCGGGTAGGACTTGGGCAGCTTTTACGAACTTGGGATTTAGGTTCGATTCAAACGATTGGAGTAAAATTACCACAGTTAGCGTGGATATGGTAAGTACGTGGCAATGGGATTGTATTGAAATTATAATTTATTTATTAAGAATTAATGATCACCAAATACTGTAAATTCTTAATTCTGTAAATACTGTAATAATGACTGACATTATATATCATTTGGATGGACAATTCAGGTATCTTTGTCATATGTGTTGTCACTTATTTCTGCTCAAAAAATAGTGTATCGTAATTTTAAAAAAAATTATCGTGTGACGTCACATAAGGGGGAGGGGAGGTTCTGTCTTCGTGTGACACATGTGTGACAAGGGGGGGGTCTGAAAATCGGGTTTTTCAACGTGACGTAATATATGGACGTCCCCTAGTGCATTCTACATAGACGCCCCTATCTTACATTTTAGTTTGTCCATAGTCATTCGGACAATTTCGATGTGTTTGATGGGCTAGATTTGTACCGTGTGTGACATATTGTAATTTAAATACTTCGTACATATAATATGACCATGTGATTATTCATCAATGAACGAAGACCTGGAAAAGTTGACCTTCGGTGGCCTTCGCCGCCCTGAATTGGGCTAAGTAGCTGAGCTCGGGAATTAACCGCCGCCTGATGTGCTGCTGGGGAGACCTGTATTTAGACCGTTGAGGCTCCGGGCAATGTTTTGTGGGAGTAGGAGGAGGAAGCGTGAGAGCGACAGCGTAGTGCACTGTGTGGGAAGCGTTTGTTTTTGGGAATGAGTCACCGCCGCCGAGGAGGAGGGTTGGAGTAATGGACGGAATTAGAGGGCCAATGAGGATGGGAGAAAATGACGTTGGGCCCTGACGTCAGGCAGGAACTACAAGTCTTCTCAACACATCTCCACGAGGAGATCCCAAACTCCCTTCCTTACGGTGGTGGTGGTCACGGCTTCTTTTCATATTATATTTAACTCTCTGCTTTAGTACTTTATTTATTAGGCCAGGCTAGAGGTTAGGAGGGGGCAGGGGACCTTAGGCCTACCCACACACCTATTCTAATTTCTAAACCTATCAAGACTAACTGGCTGTATAGGGTGCGGGGTAGACGTGCCAAGGGCCGCCGACTAGTCTAGCATGCTTACTACTGCTGCATCTTAACTGTAGGGAACGAATTAGGATTATGCTAGAGCCCTGCAGTCTTCCTTCACTCTTCAGCCTGTACTTGGTAGGCACTTCCTCGGCCCTTCCCCACACAGTACTCAAGTAAGTAGTAAGTCCTACCCAACTGCGGGAAGCAACCTGAGGCCCTCCCGGCATTTCCACATCTGAAAATTTGGGGACATACGGAGTCGAGTTCTGGGTCAAAACGAACCTCAGTCAAGACCAACCCAAGAACTCTTCATTAAACCACCTGGGACAGATGTTGCTGTTTAAAGCTAGAAGAACTACGATTAGTGAACAGAAGCAGAGCCGTTAATATGTTTTCTAGAGGAGGAAAGGTAAGACATATTTAAATTTTAAATGTTTAATGAATACGAATAATATTCCATATTGTAGTAAGTATGTGGGCTTTCGTAACATTTCCTGTGTGAAGCTCCACACGTTTAATTGGAGTTTCTAGTTTGTATTTAAATAATGGAGTAGGTCATGTAGGTTGCTGTGTAGGTATCGTATAAGTTGAGTAACGAGTAGGTAAATCTATCAAATACCGGTAGTTCTAGCGTACCTACTACCTACCTGCAGTACTGCAGTATTTTTGGGAGGTACATAATAATTACAGATACATTATTGAACATCTGCAGCTGGAACTGTGCGATATACATTTTTCAAATATATATTCTGAATATAGCTTTTTTTTAAATTGCGTAATAAGTGTAGGTATATATGTTACACCCCAGCCCCGAAAACTGACTGGGCGTTGAAACCAGCCACAAGCCGAAATGACGCCTTTTTGAAATTTGACTCTTAGTATAACCTCACCTAACCTACCTTAAGTTAACCCAACTCAACCTAAGCTAATCTAACCTAACCTAACTTGATAGTATCATTAGAATTAGGTTATGTCAGGTTACCTCGAAGTTTTCGGGTAATTGTGGGTTGGGAAAAAAGAGCCCATAACTAGTTGTGGCTATTTCGGGGGTCGGGGTGTAAAATATACACTTTTGTTGATCGAAAGCATACAGGCTACGTGTCTTAATGTGTAGCCTTAATAATTCCCTAGTAATAATATTCATTCAATACCAAATTCTTCAAAAATACTTCGAACCGTCAAAGGTAGGCATATAAATACGACCTAAGACTTACTACTTGATTCACTCGCAATACGTATTTCCAAAACGTCGAAAGATACAGAGTACCTATATAGCCCTATAGGGCAAGCTAATTTTTGTATAGATAAAATGCATGTGCTTGCGTCTGGTTTGGGCTGTAAGTTGAGAGTTGAGGTTGAGACGCTATATGTAGTTTAATCATATGTAATATTTCTTGAACCACATCTTCCAGCCACGCTAAACCTTTAATTGTTTAGTTTAAAGTTGTTTGTTTTGACAAAAGTGATGTGTGAAGTCAGGTATGTCATTGACTAACGGCAATCATTACTCTCGTGATTTCATGATGTAAGAATGAGTGAGTAGGTATAAGGTTTCATAGGTGTTGTTGGAATGAGTAAATAAAAGATAAAGGGGTATATGGGTGCATGATTTTCGGCTTTTCGGTGAGTCTAGTTCTACATAATAGTTTACCTTCTCTATGACTACATATTATTATTATGTAGGTATCTACCTAGTACGTAGACGGAACGCCTAAAAGAGTCATGATGGATTCTCTAATGACGCCTTCCATAAATGAGTAAACTATTTCAAGACTTTTAGAGCCATGGACAACAAATGCCGAATAATTCCGGTTTCAATTCACTTAAAGTTCAACGCCATACCTACTGCCGAACATACTATTTTTAGCCGTTTATGAGATTAGGGCTTATATGTGTGTATGTACCTACTGTAAAGAACTTTCAGCCAAGGAAAATAAATAATTATTTGACGCTTGCCTTCCTTGCGATATTTCCTGAGCCCTAAATCAAGTATTACTTCAAAAATTAGAAAAGTTAGGGCTCTTTATAATTATAGCTGGATCCCTGGTCCGCATAAAGAATTTCTACACGATAATTTTGAGTGGTGCCCTAAACATGGAAGAGACTCTGTACAGTCAGCATTCAAACCAAACCCTATAAAGTATTTACTACGCTCTCTCACACTGTCGCGTCGGACTCAATCCCAGTATTTTGGTTTGTGCCTTGACCCAGTTTACTATGACCCTGTTGCACTCCGCGAAACCATGGACTGCTGCTCTATCTAATCCAATTCCCACCATGTGACGCAGTCAGCGTCCGCGTTCAAGTTAGCTTTTACATCCTTCTTGAAGGTGACTACAGTACTACAGTAAAGTAAACTCGGGACCTTAATTTGAGAGTACTGTCAGGGTCAGAATCGATTGAATGATGAGAAAAAATGACCCCAAGCCCACACAACAGTATCTTCGTATTGACAGAATGCATAGTCATCGCGGATTTAGGGACGGAGATGATAAATTATTGTATGATAACTGAATTACAATTGAGGAATTAAAAATCCCTACCGAACATTGGAACGATGGTGATGCAGTCATAGGTACTTCAACTTTTCGGACATGCTGCCAGTTGGAAACATTATCTAAGCACTACTCTAGTCCTGGCTTCCTCCACGAAGCTAAACGATACTTTAAAGATTAAAGAACATGTACCTTACTACATGATACATAAAAGCCCGTGTGGAAGCATTGTATGCATTTGGGTTTTGGGTCCTCCGCAGTAACACGCAAAGGAATTTATTTTCGTCAGAAGTATTCGGCTCTATTTAGCCTCACTTTCATAGTGGGTGTTACTTTGGCTCACCGTCCTAGCATACTTTATATTGGTCCCAAGGCTTTGTCCAAGTTTGTGCCGAGGATCTCGGTGATTCAATCCCGTCTTCCCGTATACTAACGCGACGGCTTCAGAACCGTTACCGTCATCGCATTGTGCCTATCAAATATTGGAGCCTACTTGTTTTCTAGTTACATATTCCGGATCCTGTAAGCCGAGGAGCAAACTTGTGTCTTGATTAATTCGAGGAATATGACCTGGAAAGATGGACTCGTCGCAGTGGCCTCTCAGTTCTTCCCAGCGTCAAAGTTCCAATCCGAAGACTGAATTCGTGTGAAACTCTCAGGCTGCTTCCAACTGTGGACTCGGACAATAGAGCTGTAAATTAGAAGCCGCCATGGGTTTAATACCGGTGCTTCGAGTAGGAATGTTGTGACTCGAGTTTCAAGAACTCCATTCCACTCAGGCTCCACTTTCAGATCTGGCACCTAGTCATAAATGGCTTTGAGACATTCACCAATCTGTAATATTCCTCCGCTTCAACTGGCCAACCTTTTGAAAGACCAAAAACAGAAGGTGAGCAGCTACAATAGACGAATCTCGATCCCAATGATACTATAAGTATGTAGCGGCCGATTTATCAATGGTCTTACTCTTTTTGCAGGTGAAATTGATTGACTGTAGATCATTTCTTGAATACAATGACAATCACATTGCTGGTGCTGTGAACATTTGCTGCTCCAAACTCATAAAGCGGCGTTTGCAGCAGGAGAAGGTAATTTAGGCTACTTGATAATAGAGTAATTCATGAACCGTCATTCTCCTTGAACTCCATGTTCATTGTGGAGGGGAAAAATTCTTGGTTGTAGTGGTCACTCCTTTGTATAATTACAACATACGCTGAACGCATATAAAGCTGGGTGCAGTGAGTTAACATGTGGGCGTGTATGATCTAATACGGGCCTGCAGACCTGAGTGATCTAATACTATGAGGACTTAAGATGCAACGCAAATTGTGTAATGCGGGATTTGGGAAATATGATTCGGAACAAGTCATATCACAGTCACAGTTCACATTGATATTGATTACTTACCTGTTTGTCCAGTACGCCCTTGTAAATTGTTGTTAAAGTGTTAGGTATATGAGTAACGTCTAAATAATGTTTTCAGATTTCGTTGAAAGATCTGCTAGTTCATTGTCATATTGACATTGAGGATACATCGGGCGTGGTTGTCTATGACCAAAGGTCTGCCACTGCTGATGATGTGACGATTGACAGCTTCATTTACATCCTCTTAAGAAAGCTTGTTCTAGTATTTGAAGATGTTTATCTATTATCAGGTAAACATTAGGAATAATGCTGGACAATTTGTTTGTCTGAAACAAGCAAGCTGTACCAAGAGACTTTACTGAATTTAGGCGGATTCGTACATTTCCATTCTGTGTATCCGGAATTATGTGAAAACAAAATATGGAAGTTTCCTGGGCTGACAGCCCTTTCCCAGCCGTGCTTGCCCACTACAAGTCCTGGGCCCACTCGAATACTTCCCTTCCTGTACTTGGGATCGGAGGAAGATGCAAACAACAGGGAGCTCTTACAGGTTTGACTTCATTACCCCGCAATTTACTGCCATAATTGTGTGTTAGTTTGAGGTTGAGGTTATCCCTGTTATATTTTTCGTTTTATTACAGAGCCATAACATCACATACGAGCTAAATGTCAGTAACAAGTGTCCCAAACCAGAGTTTATTTCGGATGGGCATTTCATGAGAATCCCAGTGAATGACAGTCATAATGAAAAACTTGGTACTTTTTTCAGCCCAGCCTATCAGTTCATCGGTAAGTTCCTTAATACTGGAATAGTTAAAGTATTGGAGTGGAGACGCGAGACGCGGCAAGTTACTCAATATCTACGCGCTCATTTTCACAGAAAAAGTTCGTGGATCAAATGAGTGTGTTTTGGTGCACTGCCTGGCCGGAATATCAAGATCCCCCACTGTGGCCATTGCCTATATAATGAGACACTTGCAGCTGACATGTGAAGATGCTTACAGATACGTAAAAGCTAAACGAGCTACCATTTCTCCAAACTTTAATTTTCTTGGCCAGCTCCTCGAATATGAGAAGCAGCTTGTTTCCGAAAAAGTTGTAGAGAAACAGAACACGGTGCAGCAGAGTTTCTCTACGTCAACACAGTCATCAGAATTCATGTTTGGACCTCAGCCCGTTCTGTCCCCGCCCCCGTGCGCTGCTTCGAAGCCTGTAGGGAAGAGATTTAACCTCTCCTTGCGTCTCTTCCCATTCCCTGCTTCACCAAGTCTTAATAGTCCAAAGGACGCTTCCCCAACGAGCGCTATGGCTCGACTTCAATTTGAAAAGCCGCTTGGGAAGGAGAACCGAACGGGCACTGTAAGCCCTACAACGAGCTCAGATCCATCCACTTCTACGGCCGACTTCGGCTTCATGCTCTCACGGCCAAACCGGTTGGTCAAGGAGCAAAACGTATCTTCTATACAAGAGGAAGAAGTGGACTCATGGGAATCCGTCACAAAGTCGGTAACAAAACAGTCCGTCTCAATATCCATATCCAAGGGATTCAAGAGTCGGAACTCGTCCCTTGACCAGTATGGACAGGACTTTGAGCCGTCTTTAGCGGGTAGTGGAGACAACGCCTTTCCAGAAAACGACAATAGCTATTCGACAAATAAGAAATGCCGGGTTCACAAGATCACGGTGGAAGGGGCGGGAGAATGTGCTGGCATGGATCCGTTTCCTGAACTGCCAATGGGCGCTGTTGCGCCATCGTCATCGAAGAGTGGGTTGGAGGATAGTGGGATTCATACGGAATTACCGGTGAGCAGTCCGTTGGATGGTTTTCGTAGGGACTTTGCTCGGTCGGACTCAGTGAGCACGAGTGGGATTGGGTCTGAGATTTCGGATCATGATCTTCAAACTTCAGGTTCCTGGGACATGACGGAGTCGGGAAGTGTTCAAGATGACGGCGTCTTTTCCGATGCTTATAGTCTCTATTCCAAGTCTCCAAAACCTTCCAGACAGCTTCAGGTAGATTCATGTCGAACCTTTATTTGCACATTTTCTTAACCTTTTGTTTTGGATGCGCAGTTATGGTCGTCGGACAGTGGGCATTGGACGGATGACGGAGGTTCCTCCTTATCAGCATCCTCAACTGAGGTCCCATCCACGTGCACCGTCTTGGAAGGAAAGTCACCGGAGAAAAGAAAGCACTCTGACAAATTATGTCCAGGCTCAAGACTAAGTCTTGCAAATCTTGAAAAGAGGCGGAGCTATGCGGAAGCGACAAGTGGGGATTGGAGTCGGTGTGAATCAAGTAGACCCAAGCGTTGGAGCTTAGCAGAAAACACGTCCGACTCTCCAACTTCTTACGAAAGTCCGCCATGTTCAGGTCCGTCTATTCACATATCTAAACATTAAGAGCCTCTCCAGAGTTCCAGGCTGGTTAATCCTAACTTAAGTTCAAAGGGTTGCTAAACTTGAGTATTCATGATCGGTACAATTTATTGACAATCTACAATTAATACGAATCACAGAGTTAGATATTTATATTTCTGTTTTGATTCTGGGTCAGTATCATCACGTTGTGTAAGTTGTTCTTGAGTCTTGCATAACCGTACGTAATTACTTTTGTGCTAAGCCTACGTTGCGGATTCCCTAGTTCTTTTAATGTAATATTTATTGAGCCATTTCTTGTTACATGCGTACTAAGATGAGGATAAGGTTCAGGTAATGAAAAATAAGCTGTAGAAGCATTCCTGCTGAAACTTCGGATTCCGGACCTTTCCTCGTCAGACTAATCTTGTGTTCTGTATTATTTCAGGAAATGGATGTAAGGCAATAGATAATGAAGATGGGAAGAGTCTGAGTTCGGATTTAGAGAGCGAGGCAAGTAGTTCTAGTAGCAGTAGTCACTTAAACTTTGGACATCATTGGTTCAATTTGTTGTCGGGCCGGGAGATGAGTTGTTGTGATCGAGAAGGTCTTGGTCTCTACCGTGTTCATAGTTGTCCTGGCATTGTGGGCTACAGAGATTGGCTTGAGATTCAGAACCAAGTACCTGAGAGCCCTCCAGAGCCGCTCTCCGACTCCGTCCTTCTTAAGTCGAATAGTTGTCGGGGTCGGAAGTACGAGAAGTCATTCGATCGTCCATCTTCCAACTCATTCACCAAAGCCCGTTTCTCATGCGGCAACATTGACTATGACGAGCTGCTCTGTAAGCTACGCGGTGTCCGTAGCGACACGAAGGAGGTCGATTCTCACAGCAGCTCTTCCACGCTCGCATCCAGCTCCTTCTCTATTGCCGTACAGTGACTTGTCCCTCTTATTTTTTGTACTCTTCTATTACTAGCATCTAGCACTATGTTGTAACTAAAGTGTAGTAGCACTATTGCTAGGCTGATTAGTTTGTTCTGGAGTGAGTTGAACGCTTGTGAACCCAAGCCGAATGTTTTACTTTTTACTAGTATTACTATTATGTCGATATTTGCAAACGACACCAAAGAAGTAGCATAAGATACAAAATAACTAGAAATACTATACCAAAGAAACGTCAGTTCGGCGAAGACTATCCCAGTAGCTGAGGAATGTTAATGTCTCTCTTGCAATTGAAAAAGAAAAAATTATTCCCACAAATTCAGCATTAGGCAGCAACGTCTACCAGTAAAAGTCTTGTCAAGGATTTCCTGTGGATTGAGGCCTAAATACCCGAAACTCTAATGAAAGGGAAGGTACGATAGGTCAGGCAGTGAGGCTTTATGTATTATGTTCACATTTATTCGGATCGTCGAAGGATGAGTTATTGCAACTAAGACTTTTAGTAACTTTGTCAATATCTCCCACCAAAGAAGCACATCACAGCTATTAGGAGACGTCTAGTTAACACACACACACCAATACTACCTATGTATAATTACCTAGGCTAATATTTATTGTGATTTAGATGAAGATTAAAAAGTCTGCGGTAATCGTAAGGAACCCTTTATTAGTACAGTAGCTTTAAGGAAGTTGTGACGAAGGATGATGCAAAGAGGCAGGAAGCAGTACAAGTACAAAATGTTCATACTGAGAGGTAGTTAATGGAATGAGGTGAATTAATTATATTTTATGGTCATAGAATATGTATGTGGCCGGAATAAGGCACTCAGTCACTTTTTCTTTATGTAGTAGTAGTAGTTGGTTAATTACTGTACGTTAGTAATATCCCACTAAAAAAATTTTTATTCCATTAATGATGATTACTTAGGAACTGAACTTAGGAGTAATAATTGTGTAGTTGTAGGTTGTAGGGTAACTTTGTGCAATCAACAGGATGTTATTTATCCAGGTGCTTTTTTTTCAAATTAATCCTCTTGTTGAGATTTGAGGCTTTTGAAAGCCGTAGTTGGTGGCAAAGGAAGGAAATAATTAAGGAACACACTCCTGTATTATTTAACCAAACTATGTATGTGTATTTACCTACCTGATGAGTCCGAGTAAATATGAACGAATTGCAGCGGTTTACTCTGAATCCTTGTATGAGTCTAAATGTTTCAAAGCTGATGTCGCTTCAACCTTTTTAAGTGTGCCACATAATCAAAGGTCAAACTTCAGTAACGTTAGCTTAAGTCACGCATAATACGGTGGTAACGTGCGTTCTGTCATATGACCTCCGTAGAGGTCAACAAAGTTCAAACTGGGGTAAAGTATCAATCTTTCATTTAAAACACTTTTATTAAATGGTGACCTTCACAAAATTCATTATGACACAAGACCGTATTTAGGCATGAGCCGACCGGGCCCGTGCCCCCCACCCCGAAATGCCCGAAAATATATTTTTTTTACCTTAATATTAGGAAAAATTTTCGCCTGTGGCACACTGTCCGGTTCTTCCACGTGTATTCTGTATCAATTTTATGCAAAAACTGCTCAAAAACGTGACTTTGCCGTGTGTTTCAGCAAAAATTTCTCAGCCTCCGGCGGAATTAACTTTATTAATTTTTGGTGCTCCTCCCGAAATCCAATCCTAAATACGGCCTTGATTAGACATCAAGATTACCGTGCCCTTATTACCGTGTGAATCTAGTAAAGAGTTATTTGTGGTTGGAGTATAGTTTAGTGGTCTTTCGTGATTTTTCTAAGTACTTTGTTGCCTCACTCTGGTGTTGCCTCAATTTG
>JAQFZY010000339.1:0-32383 GCA_034696285.1 Hypogastrura burkilli
CGGTTAAGCTTGTTTCTATCTTTCTAGTGCACTTCTAAACTCAGGGTAGTCTTGCACTTTTTGTAGTGCATTTTTTTATTTGACAGTATAATGTTGCTGGAAATAATTGTTAAACTTGGAAACCCTTTTTTTAATCCGAGGCCACAGCAATAAGAACAAATCAGATATGGTAAGGAGGCTTCGGATTGGAAAATAGGGTTTCTAGATTTTGCAATTATTTTCTTCATTCAGCTGTCGTAGCTTTACATATAATTTGTTTCATTTAAATAAGGTTAGGCTAGGCTTGAAGTTTCTTACAAGTTTGGTCAACTCCCGTGTACCTATTTATTTAGTTCATCTAAGGACACGCTAATTTTTCCATTTCATCTGGGGCCGAACTCAATTTCGTCAGACGCGTACCTATACATACCTACGATTCTTCGTTCTCAAAAACATGGCTTCCTACAAGTCATGCAAATAATGACTTTGGACTCCTTATCCTTACCCAGTCATTTTTTATTGATTTCAAATGTCTATCCTACTTAATAAGTTAACCTTTCCCATTTTTTAATAGCTTGTCTCTCTGAAACTATTTACATATTTATACGTGCATTACTGTTCAATCGACGATCAACTGGTGCTCACCAAAATTTCTGGTGCTGGGGCAACTGGTGTATGCACAATGAATACAATAGTTCCAAGTTGTAATTGTTTCAAAATCGGAGATCGTAGTACAGTACTCGTTGCTCCGAAAACATATCTTGAAAGAAACCAGACATCAGTTGGTCAGATCGTTGTTGATTCCAGTATGCCTGCCAGTACCATTCATATTGACTGTTAAAGTACCCAATTATAAGTAACGCTCGTTCGTTTGGCCTGCTGACCTCCTTAAGATACGTCTGAAAAGATCAATCCTTGCCAAGTATGGGGAAAAAGAAAATTAACCTAAAGCCCGGTAAGCCTAACACAGAAAGATAAATAGAGGGGATACTTGCATAATAATACTTTAAATGTTTAAGCGGCTGTTCCACTGTCCACAGCTCAACTTACAGACACTAAACAGAACTATGTTCCGAAGCCGATTTTGAAGCATTCGGATGCAGGGCCTTCTACTAACAAAAACTTCATGTCATTAGTTGAGGATTTGGACCATGATGACCATGACCATGACGACCATGACCATGACGATCATGACCATGACGATCATGACCATGACGACCATGACCACGACGACCATGACCATGACGACGACCATGACCATGACTACCATTACCGTGCGCCCTCGGGCCCCGACTCTGTTGTCCTCGAATCGGCGGCCTGGGAAGTCCCAGAAGACTACCACTTGACGGGTCTCCTGCAGGTCCGGGCCCTGGAAGCCCATGCAAGGTATGCAGAAGAATATGTGCAGGGGATCAACACGTTTCGGTTCATAGCGGCCGGCCTCCTTCGATGGCCATTTTCAACGGCAGAAGTTACCCCGGGCCACTTCCTATTTCATTGGTCCAAGTGTTCAGGAGGGGCCTTCCTCATCACGAGCATCATCTTCGGCTTGAATGGGCTCTGGTTCCTAAGCAACACCGTGGCCCTGTTCCTCAACGTCCCACGGCACACAGGAGGGAGCATCTGGGAAAGGCTTCCCGAGAATCTAGGAGTTAATACTGCCGGATGGAGCTCGAGGTCCGAAGAGATGTTCCTCTTCCATAGGAACCTCTGCTGCGTCATGGTCTACCTCTCCATTTGCTTCCATCTCTCCGTCGCCAACTTTAGGTGTTGGTTCAACTTCGACGCCCTGGCCGAAACCTTGACCTTCATGTCCCGGTAAGTCTCGTTCCCGTGAATGGTTGGCTCCTCACTGCGCAGCCCCTCTCAACTGACCTAGCACTATCTTAATGTATTTCCCCTTCCAGCGCCCTCCCTCTGATGAAGATCCACGCCGCGGCGGGGCTGTCGGGCTACGTAAGGCGGGCCTTTGTGATCTACTTCTCCTTCCTCGTTTTCATCATAGGCTTTGGGGTCTCGAGGATCGTTCCGGTCACTTCCGGTGCTCCGGCAATGTTTGGATACCTCTGGGCCCGGATCCCCTATCCCGAGTTCCATGCGTCCGGCCTTCCCTTCTCAGTTATGAAGTATTTCATGCAGGCCTGGTTCATCTACATGATGATATCCTCGAAGCTCTTTGTGATTTTCTACATGATCCAGTGCAGAGTCCTCCAGATGGCATTCCATCATTGGAACCAACGACTCGACATTGTCCTCAACCGGTGTGAGTACTAATTGTATCCACCTGTTGAACTTGGAACCTATTCAATATTGTCCTCCGACAACTCAGAGTGCTGCGTCCTTGAACCCAGCTCTTCATTATTTACAACCCTCTAGCCGACAACTTCCTCGTACGTGGGGACCGGCTGGGACGCCGCACAAGCTTCCGTGAGCTCTTCGAGGACCACACTGTTCTCCTCGACGTTTTGGACGGAATTGATCTGTTCTTTGCGGATACAATAGAGTCGTACTACATTTCCCAGGTATGAATCCTCATCCCACAGCCCACTTGAGTGTATTTTTGATAGAAGCGGTGCCTGCTCCCTCCGCAGATCCTGAGCCTCTGTTTTGAGTTCTATTACTTTTATCGAACCATTACTGGGGAGGAGTTCATCGAGTCTCGGCGGTTCGACGGCATTGTCGTTGGGATCCACAGCTTTCACAGCCTTATCTTCCTCTGTCTCTCCACGTTTGGAGCCGCGGATGTTGCGGATGCCGTATGCTTATACTACATGCTATTCCATTTTAAGGCTTTCAAAGCAGAAGGCATCCTCCAATCCCTTTAATTGGACTCCTCAGTCAATGGACGGCCTGGAAGCAGTTCGACGCAAAGGTCTCTTTGGAAGGAAGAGTCCCGAAGAGCTCTATTTCGTAAGACTTTCTCTTCTGGCCAGCTTGATCGTCAGTTATCAGCCATGTCATAGGCTCATGTCCCGTGTAACAAGCCTTAATTTAACCAAACGAATTCTTCCCAGCTGATGAGCTTGTACGTGAGCTATGGTGGGCACTTCCAGACGGCCCTTTCCGGAGCCGGCTACTACACCCATGACAAGACCTTCTTGACGGCTGTAAGTGTCTCTAACAGTGACAGCAGCTTCACCGACGTCGTTCAGAGTACAACCATTGAGTCCCTTAATTTCAGATATCCGGAACCATACTCTCCTACTTCATTATCCTGATCCAGTTCAAGTTTCCTCTGGAATACAAAACACCTGAAATGCGGCAAATCGTTAATACTCATAAACTCATCACAACGGTAGAGGATACGCAGTACGCCTTTCCTGGCTACGAAGTTGGTGCCCTCACTTTTGAACAATTCCTGAATATGTCTCGCTACATCTTGTAGTTAATTCAGAGGTAAAAAGTAATCCAAGGCTGAGCCAATAAACACGACAAGCCCAGAGCCCATGCTACCATTCCAGACCAGAATTCTGATTTTATAGCACTTGTACTCTCATTCGTATACAATTACATTTGGCATAGTGTTTCAGGACTCATGATTTATTGATGTACACACTCCAGTACACAGCATTAAAAAGTAGAAAACTACAGGGGAAGAAAATTCTAGAGAAATTGTCGACCGAGCTGACGTCCTTGGCAATTGTAGGGAGATGATGCTCAATGGCCTTGGCCTGATTCCGTATACTCTGCACCAGCTGCCGCTTTCTCCATCCCACGGGATATTTAGTGGGGACCCTGGACTGGGCCCTACCCGTTTCCAGCCCAATGGCCCCACTAAAGCTGGAGCTTCGACCTAGGCGGGACTGAGGGAGGGACAGGTGGGCAGACCATCTTGTGGAACCCTCTGCCGGCCTCACTTGGTCTCCGACTCCCGCCTCCTCTTCGCAGATCTCAATTGAACACTTTGAGGGAACAGTTTTTGTGGGACAGGTGACCCGAGAGAGGGATGGGAGTCGGAGCTTGGTCTTGAGCCTTCCCAGCTTAGTCCGCTTCCCCTTCCCGGTGGTGGGCTTGAGCTGGAAGCTCTGAAATCGGTTCTGGGCCTTCTTTCCCTCCTTTCGCTTCCTAACTTTCTTCCGCTCCGAGAAAATGTAGCTGACGGCGGCGTACTCAATGAGGGCAGCGAACACGAACAGGAAACACATTACCAGGTAAATGTCAATGGCCTTGACGTATGATATTCTTGGGAGGGAGGATCTAACGCTATTGTTGATCGTGGTCATGGTCAGCCTGTCAATAACACACAGGTACCTTTTTAAAACAAGACATCCTTTAAACCCACTTCAATGAGAACTTACACTGTCGTAATTCCAAGGGCAACCCTGGCTGTCAAGATACATTTCCTCAATCCGGCCACGAGACTTTATGAAAAGGACTAATCAATTCCTCTCAAGAATAGTTCCATTAAAATGTTATGCGTACTTTATGTAGAGCCATCCGTAGTGAAAGAAAATCCGTTTAGCAGGGACTAGAAGTTTGTTAGCAGTCCATATTAAACTACCTTAATTTGAAGCAGCCAGTCTTCTAGTAGCTTGATTGTTGGATTGATATTTATATAGGGAAAAGTATTTCAAGCAAGTTGGACAGGACCGCCAACGTACAGCAGTACAACCGGGCTCGAATATTGTAATTCCGAATAGAAAATAGGATATCTGCACATGCCGGTGGGTTAGCCGGTAACAGAAACAATTTTAGCAAATTAAATTAGCGCTGGATAGGAAAGGGAATAAATAGTTTTCAAGTTAAATTTGGATTTAGAGGAAAGTAGGTTTATATAAGCCTCGTCGCCGTATTGTGGAGAGATTATATGCCTGCGGTTGCGTCGTTGTGAATCCTGAAATAAGAAATAATTAGTGGAGGGTCATAAGGGAATTGGTCAACGACTACTAATTCTTCTGTTTCGGGTCCCAGTTTCATGAAGGAGAGTCTTACCAGAAGGAGACCCAGGACAGCATGACAATGAGGATGGACGGGAGATACATTTGGAAGAAGAAGTAGCCAAAGTTCCTCTGAAGCTTGAATGAGAGTGAGAGGCGTTGATAGATGCCGGTGGCCAGATTTTCGGTTCTGTCCGTAGTGTCGTAGGCCGCAATGATGTACTGGGGCAGCTTAATGTCCTCAACCCCGCTCACCGGCCTCTCCTTCCAGTACATGACTACATCACGAACAGTGTAGCCGTCTACAAGGAAGGAGCGTGAATATTAGTTGGGACTCTCCCACAGTGTATAGTCACAACCAGATACCATTCCTTGAATGTACGGACTCACAGCTCTCAATCTCAACGGTGCAGTTCTGAGTGTCCAGCGGATAGTCCCGTAGGTTCATTTGGCAGGACTGCGTGGTTGTGAATCGCATCCCGTACATTATGCTCCCGTCTCCCTGAAGCCGGACCATCTTGTTCTTCTCGGTCACGTCGTGAAGGAAACTAGAAAGTTTTTTTTAAATAGAACTCGGTGGATTGGGAAAGGGTAATATTACGTTCCACGGTGGGAACATTAAATACCGGAAAATTTAACTGAGGTCTACCTACCTGTCTTTATCGGCGGGAAAGAAAATGTCTGGGACCCAAATCCGTTCCGCGAATTCCCCTGTAAAAGTTATGCTGTCGTCATCCCTCGTACTAAACGCCAGCCGCTCATCCTTCCAATATTGATTCAGGAGGATGGTAATTGTGTAGTCCTACAAAAATATCATTTGTTTATCATCCCCGCAGTTCCAAGGAGAGCTATTTGTTTATAATGGTAAGAGGAAGTCACGCACCATGTTCACTTCAGATATCTCGTTGAAATTGGCAATCGTCATATCTATCCCAATATACAGTGGATCCGCTGAAATTGGGATCCCGAAACATTAGTCCATGCCCAAACACTCTACAATCTACAGGCATGTTTCTGGAAGAAAACATTCATTTCACCAGCAAAATTGGGGCGGAGTCGGATGTCATAACTCCTCAGAATTTCCGACAACCTTTGTGACAGCGCGTCCGTGTCCGCCTCAGCCCGCATGTCTTCCACATTAGAACTAAATGGAGGCACAAGAACTGGTATCAATTACCTACTCTATAGACGACTCATTTAACTCTTACTGGTTTCCTTTCGGGAGAATGAACACGTTTGCCAGAACAGGGAATATGAAAGTCCCTAATTCAGTTGAATTGAGGTTAGGATTAGTTATGTTGAGCTCTATGGACTAAATTACTCTCGGTTAGCCTATGTTGGGGTCTGGTTAGGTTCGGACTGCAAAAACGCCATTTCAAGCTACAAGTTATAAATACAATGGTACAAGTCGAATGGAAATTAGTGGAAAGATATGAGGAGGTTCTGCCTAGTACATAGTAGTGGAAGAATGAGAGAGCGTGGGTCTGAGTATGTGTTGATTCAGGCGAGTCGGTCGGTATGCCGGAAAGCGGAAGGTGGATGGATTCCAAGACTCCTTTCTGAGGTAGTAGTGGTGGGCAGACAGGGAGAATTGATGACAATGTAAGTGTCATGTAGAGAAGAGACACTTATGGTTCCATTCACTATTTATGTTGCATACCTGGTAGCCGACAGTATCCGGTATCCTATGCAGATGTAGAATATGAGCCACATGGTCCGCTGTACAAATATGGAGTCTCCTCTGTCTTCCAACCCTTCCTTCTAGCATTGTATTTGGGATCCAATAGTCCTAAGCAGCCGAATCCCACACAGTACAACTTGATAAGGGAAATGCCGGAGCCCCGACCATAGTATGGACAGCTTCTAGTACTAAAGTTAGATCAGGTAGGTGTAGAACATTAACATTTAGGAAAGTGGAAGGAATTGATTTGGTTGTTGTGTTCAGGGCGGAAATTAAAGATCCTCTCGGGATTTCTTATGATTCTCACGGGAACTTTATACGTCACACTGATCACTCTCAGGCAAGTCAATTCCGGCAAAAATGGGCTCCAAGCCGTAACTTAAGTCTGAGTCCTGCTCCAGCGTCTACGGAGGACTTGAGGCATGTATCTGTTGAACTGGGAGCTTCTCGCGGAGGGACTGACTCGTAAAAGGTTTCCTGCAAGTGACTCAAGTCAAAACAATGTTCTGTGTGCCTGGCCTTTAATATGAGGCTCGAGACAGGAATGATGACAGAGGAAATGTAAATTAGTTTGGCCGGGGAGCCCGGGCCCGCCTCTAATGTTCGTGTAAATGTCCCGGCTTCGGCTCTTATCTACCCGTCCGGAGTCGGAGACTAATGCGGAGCCGTGTCAGCAAAGCAATTGGAAACCCGAATTATAAGAGCTAAGTAAGAGCTCCGGGTGAAGGCAAGGGAGGGCCCTGCCACTATGTCTTGACGCCAAGATCTGATCGGAACTCAAAACTACGAACCCCTGGCACTCACACAACTTCCCCTTTTGAAGGGAAGTGCGGGCATGATGTTCGGAGATTTAGTCAGGCCAGGAGTCCCGCTTAACACGTTACGGCCTCAGCCTCGTCATTTCGGAGCTTCATCAATCTCTGGGACCGACTTACCTTCATGGCCCGTTAGGCCGGGCTTGATAAGACAATAAGAGTCAACAAAGGGGAATTAGTCCGGCCTGTCAGGTGTAAGTGGGGAAGAGAAATGAGTGGCCTGGTGAAAGTGGGCCTTGTTCTCTGGCTCGGCTCCTTCCAGATGGCCTCACCAGACCCACTCCGCTACAATAAGGAGTTGTCCAAGGATGTCACAGCCCTCCTTGACCAGCTACTCCGGGAGGACAAGTACGACAGGAGGATCCGCCCAAACCTAGGAGGTATCCAATTAACCACTTACCATTAAGCCCATACTATTTACATCCAGTTCTGTTACTTCCCACCTCATTCTTTAATTCACTTTTCAACTATTTAAAGAAGTGAGTTGAGACTATTTGAGCACTTCTCAGTGTACCTAACACTTCTTTTAACAGGCCTTGAATCCAGGGACTAATCCCCTTCCCTTAGGAATCCTCTAGTTGCCTGGTACCTAATGAAGTTCAATATAAATAGTAATTGCTTAAATGAGGCTCGTAATTAAGTGTGGCCTTATGAAGTTCCGGGCTCGACGGGCTAAAAGGAATGTCAGTTTCCCATCATTTGGAACTTGAGGGAGTTGATTACAAAAATAGGCCTTGGGGTTTGTGTTGGATAATGGTGCCAAAAGGGGAACGCGGGCTTGATGATCCGCGCACTCTAAGCCGAGGATGAAGACCTCCAGTACTATCACGATCTCTGCCTGCCTATTATTACCAAAATCTATGCACATACTAGTAATCTTTGTATTTGTAGACTTAGACTCCGTCCTATAGCTCGGAACCCCGCCCAGGGCCCCACATTAAAAAGTTATCTCTTCCAACGGAATCCCTTTTAGGCCGTAACGCTTCCGCCCGACGCCTTTTGATCCCTCTAACAAGGGCTCCTTCTGTTCCAGGTGATCCCGTCACTGTTCAAGTCAACATGTACATAAAGAGCCTGGGACCCGTCTCCGAGACCGAAGAAGTAGGTGCAGACGGAGGAGTCATTCGCTTACTAGACATACCAAACCGCATCTGCCCACTTTTTTCCGCTTTTCTCCAAAAGTTCACCTGCTCCGTATAACTCAATCCCCAGACCGCCTTTCAGGCCCTCAATTTGTCAATCACTAATTCCCTTCTCGTTCAATCCTCAACCTCTCAAAATGGGAATCCAGGCTGGATACAATTAGCAATACGAGCAATTCATTCTTTGGAGCAGATTGCTTGTTGGCACTATGGAGATAGGCCTCCACATCTCAGCTGTAGTATTAATTTGCAAACAACGTCCCCCCTGGGGCTCAATTAAATGAAAAATGAAATATAGGCTTTTTCCCTGATAGCGGTTTAAATTCTGTATTTTCGGATAATGTATTTTTTATTAAATATCCCATAGCATTTTAGCACGGACTGCTACCTCAGGCACATGTGGTACGATAAGCGGCTCCGGTTCAATTTGAGCAGCCTGGAGGAATTTTCCTTGAATTGGCTCTTTCTGGAGAAGGTCTGGACCCCGGATACGTATATCATCAACGGCGTGACTGGGACCAAGCTCCACAGTATCACGGTCCCTAATAAGTTCCTCCGCCTCAGAAACGATGGATTCTTAACATACTCAATGAGGTGAGAGGTGTCGCCGTACAGCGAAAAGCAGAACCTTTTTTCCCATATACATACATACGACCTATACATTCATTTCATAGAAGATTAACTCTTGCACCAGCTAGTAAGTACATAAAACCAAAGGATTTCAAAATTGTACAGGCCTATCATTTAAAAAAAAAAGACAACGAAGTAACGAACCTATGATCCGAATATTTTGTGGCTACCGGCTTGTACTTGTACAGATCCAAAACTAAATCTCCGTTTACTTTTCATTAGGCTAACCATAAAAGCAACCTGTCCCATGGTAAGTCCGAAGATAAAAGCTAGTAAGCAAACATACTAACTTGTTTCGCCTGTAGGTGAAAACTTAACTAGTATTACGCATAATTTAATTCGATCGTTCCCCGCATTTATACCAGCAGTTTTGGCTGTTGGTTTTACGGATTTTGTTCACCCTAACCCAACTCAATATCATATAACAAGAGGAACTTCGCGCAATGTGACTTGGTTTAATATTACGGACCCTAACACTTTAACTGAAATAACGAGTTTGATTTTCGATTTTCCGGTAAAACATCCTTTTCCGTACGAAATAGTTCTTACAAACTACTTGTTTTTATTTACCCGTGTTATTATGTAAGGATTGTGCTTGCTTAAACTTATTAACCCCAATGACTCCTGTTTCCCATTCTCAGCACCTCCGAAAGTTCCCACTCGACGACCAGCGGTGCATCTTGAAACTTGGAAGCTGTAAGTTAATGAAGAGCTGGTCCTCAAAATAATCCCCTAATCTCCTATGCTACTCCAATCCAGATGGATACAGCGACAAAGACGTCAAATACGTCTGGACCCTCCAGAGTCCGGTAGATCGGGAAGAGGGCGTTAACCTGGCTCAATATGACCTCGTCCAAATAGTAACAAAGGAAGAGGTTCATCTCTCCAGCCGAAGAGGTCAGACATAGCCAGGCTTCCCGATTTGAGCGGGAAATGCCTCAAATATTCCTACTTTCTATTTACAGACAACGCTTCGGTAATATTGGCCGAGTTCTTCCTGAGCCGACACACGGGCTACTTCCTCCTCCAAGTCTACGTCCCCTGCACTCTGATTGTTTGTTGTTCCTGGGTTAGTTTTTGGATCGACCCTCAGGCCGTCCCAGCCCGGGTCTCACTGGGTGAGTGGGCTGAATTGATGCCCGGAATTTTTGGCCTAAAAACTGGAGAATGAGCTCATTGTTCCCAGGCCGGGTTGATGAGAACAATTTATTTCCCCTAATCTAATTATAACTTCAAAGTTGGTGGAGACGGAAGACGGAATGCTGGTGGGAACAAAGTTTAAGTCAGACTGGATTTGGTGTAGATTAAGGAGATAGGTTTTAGGGTTTTCTGAATAGCGATGACAATCTCCGTCGGCTCCGGGGTTGAGGAGAAGAAAGCAAAGTTCTAATAATAGGATTAGGAGAAAGAAATCCTTAAATTTGAGAATCTAAATCTGGGCTCACTCACAGGAGTGACAACTGTCCTCAGCCTTACCACGCTGGGGTTCGGGGGGAGGTCTCAGATGCCGCGGACTTCGTATGCAACGGCCCTCGACTGGTTCGTCATCCTCTGCTTCGCCTTCGTGTTTGCCTCAATGGTCGAGTACGCCTGCATCAACTACCTGGACAAGGTCTCAACGGAAATCTCGAAAGGGAAGATCAGGCCAGAGCCCGTAAGTCCCTCTGTACCAGTAACTGCGAGGCTTGTGTTTAATGTTATGATTATTAAAGCAGAAGCAGAGTGGGGTCTCGAGGAGGTCAAAGAAACCGGAACCAGGGCTCTACATGAAGCACGTCAAAAGGATTACGTACTGGCTGAGCAAGAAGATGTCGGAGCCTTGGTTGTTCGTTCGGGTCCCCGCCAACAAATTCTCAACTGTTGACATTTACTCCAGGAAAATATTCCCACTTTCCTTTGGAGTATTTAACTTAATATATTGGGTAGCCTTCACTTACTACATTGACAATGAGCCCCCGTCAAAGAATCCCACTTCATAATCCCAAATTCACCTGGATGTGTATTGTCAAGTAGGTATGTCTGAAAATAGAATTAGGATTATTTTTAATTCAGGACGTAGAGAAAAAAATGGTTCTTCTACTGATTTATATCCCTGTTCAAATTTTCACCTAATTCAGCAAGTATGAACGACGGTATTCGTCATTCCTACTGTGAAAACACAGTAATGAATAAACATACTATGTGCGACCTCTGGCGCCATACCTGTAAATATACATGTATTGTCCAGAAAATAAAAATATCTACTTTTGTTGAATTTAAGATAGTAAGCTCATCGAGGCAGTCGTGTAAGTCATGAATATGTGTTATTATGTTCAGACACGGTTTAAAATGAGGACTAAATGCCATTGGATATAAGGATATCGGAATAGGGGAGAGGGCAACCTACCGATCCCGCTCTGGCTTTTTCTCGTTTGAAAAGTGTGGAATCGAATGTAGTAAATAACTCTTAACCCCTATAACCCGTAAACTGAAACCGATTCGGGAGAAATTTAGAATTGCACTAATTCAAGGAAAACGGCTTGCATTTACTTTTACAATCTATTGGCCAAATATTGATGTATTAAAGCGGTGAGGCATATACCAATCGGTGCTAATGAAAATACATATCAGTTCAATTTTAATGCAGAAGAGAATCAATCTAATAAAGGGTTAAAAGCTAAAATGACAAAGCATTACCCAAAGGAAGGTCCATGAATCAAAAATCGGAGCTAATTACGCCAAAGATAGACTCTATAAAATACAAGCCTGTAGTTTAGCGGAAAACGGTTTGTTGTCGGCTGTACTGTAGGTAGACTCTAATTGAGGAGTGGTTAGTTTTCCCTATTCCGCCCATGATTCAGTTAGTGTAGGAGACACCCTATTAACCCAGGGCGGTCTCCTCCTGTCTGCCTCAACCGAGTGTTCCTACATACTACTATAATGGGAAAGGTAAGGTTTGGCTTTGGGTAAGCTTAAAGAGTGATCCTTGGGGTTGGGCGGAGAAAGGAGCTCTTGCGTTGCCGTACAGAGCCGCCCCAGTACCACAGACTTCGTTACGAGCTTAACTCTTCTTATTAAGGGAGGCCCCGGCTCCTCCTGTCATTTAACTCAAAAGAAAGCGGCTGTGGACAAGTTGGGGATCCAGCTGGGACCAAATTCATACTAACCAGATCATTTGGTTTTTGGACTCATTCCATAGACCCATTCCTCACTCCTACTACGCCCAGAACTGATTTCCTACATACGTACATACATACATACATAGGAGGGAGCAGAGACTACTCGGTGGCCCAGCGTAATCCCACTTTCTCCTCTGACGGACTCCAATCGGGAAGAACGGGATTGAAGCTCCGGGTAGTGTTCAAAACAAAGAGCTAAGCTAAGGGGAACATGATTCCTTGCCCTGGACTCGGCCTCTCTCTCCTCTTCCTGGCTTCACTCATCCGGTAAGGCCGGGACCTTCATTAGAATTAATAACAATAATCCATTGACAATACGCATGGACCTGGATAAACCATTCCCTACAACTTACGGTTTCCTCCGGTACTGGCTAACCATAATGGGTTCTCAACATGAACAGCATACCAATTTCCGCCCAGGATAACGTATGGGCAACTCCAAGTAATACGGAGATCTGATCTGTTTATTGCTCCATAAGCAAGATTTAATAAATAGTTTCCTGATTGTGTGAACTGTGTGCTCAGATTTTTGAAATACGGAAGACTACAGTAGCTCCAGAAATTTATTTTCTGTTACTACCTACATAATGTTTTTGAAAAAAATAAATTCTACCCAATTAATAATCGTAATCTATAAATGGCCGAGCATTTGGTAAGTGTAAGTTGCAGTAATGCTTTCTAGGCCCCGTAGTATTATATCCAGAAACAGCATGACGAAATGTGACTATTGACTAGTTCATATATGGGTACAAAATCAACATGAACCGGAGTCCATGTTACCTCCAACAAAGCACTAATGGTTTAAATTGTATGTATTAATCCGGCCAGATGCGGCGTGCTTGGAGGTAACGTTGGGAACGGAGGGGGGCGCCAGGAGATTTTCTTCAAGAATATAACCCAAATTCTGGATCATTTGCTAAAGGACTATGACAGTTCCCAGCATCCGAATCTGAAGCAAGGTATAGGCACTCCCTCATTTTTATTCTCTGTATCTCGGCCGGCTCAAGGAGTGTTTAGGCCATGGTTCTGACAATAATAAATGTGAACCTGGTCTCCTTGGACCAGTCAAACATTTCCCTCCTTTCTTTGATTCTAATTTGTACGATGCTGGTTGAGGGGAGCCATTAGGTTCCTAAGTAGGGATCTTAGCCTCTACTCCCACGGCTCATTATGATGAAAGGGAATTTTTGGTCCATTTCCCTCCTCATCGCCTCCCAGTCAGAGATAAATAGATGAAGGAGTGAAGTTGGTTGAAAGTTGGGCGGAACAGAAGGGCGTCCATATTGTTGATTCAAAACTAATTTTCTCCTAGTCTGGGTCCGGGGACCCGAGTTAGACAAATCGGAGATTGAGGGGGCCAAGGTCTCCGCTGACATGAGAAATGAGGACTTTCCAACTATGTTCACAATATTCTGAGCCCTGACAAGCGGTTAAAGGCCTGACAGCCCAACAATTACACTACGCTCACATTCCCATTAATTTAGTCCAACTTCCTCGACTTTTTCACTCGTCTTCATTCTCGTAATAAATCATGGCCCAGATTTGAGCCCAGTTCTGCCTCAGTGCACTACATTGTCAAGCCCCTTATTATGAGCAAAGGAATCAGCTCTTTTCAGGACCATGTTTGTAAATGGGAATCGAGCCCAAGATGGTTCCTGTAAAAGGTATAAAATGAGGCTAAAGTGACGGGATGAGTAGGAGCTAGGAGCACTTATTCAGAACTCAATTAAGTCCTGTACAGGCAAGGAGGTCCTTCCATCAACACAACCTGTCCTGTCACTCCCCTAAGATAAAAGCCGAGACTTATCTGCAAGGCAATATTGTAGCAGGATAGTTCTTACACGTATTATGGGGGCTTCTGACATGGGAGTCAGGGGCTAGCCCGTGTCTTGTCAATACGATTAGGCTGGAAATTGAGTTCAATGAAGTAAAAATCGTTAGGGACTGGGCATGGATCTACGTAGTGTATAGTGGATCCATGAGGAGTGTAGCGCAGTATACTGGGCTGATTTGAATGACGTGTCCTGACGTAATGGTGAGTGAAAGTAGGGTGGGAGGGAATAATGCCTCAAGTGGTGCTGTGTCGACAAGTTCCTGTAATAACTATACCCGTCTCCCACCTTACTACCATCTTAAACCGGGCATTAAAAGCGGGGACTCCGAAATAGAAAAAGAAAGCATCCCAACGGGCTGGCCTGGCTAGTACTGGGAATGAATGGCCAACTATGTATACAGGAGAAGAGAATGCATTGGAGAGCCTCCGGTGGCAATAGCAGCGTCTGAAGGCACAAACACTTCATCCTTGTTACATGTTGCGGATGGTTTAGGAAATTGGACAGAATGCATATCGGCTGGTCAGTTTGACCATTGGATTCGAATTCAATCAATGGAAATGGTCATATTGAAACCAACTATTTTATTTCTTGCTACATGGTGACTCTAAAGCAGAGTTCTATGCTATATCCATCTAATATGCAGCAATTTATTTTATAATAGAAGGCCTAGAAATTAATTACAAATCGAAATGACTAAGCATCCTTGTTCCCATTATTCACATATTTTAAATTAATCAATGCTTATCCAACAAAGGAAGCATTGATTACATGGGATTTTCCAAACTGACCAGCCAGTATGCATGCTGTCCAATTTCTACACAATCTGCAGCACATCTGTAGTACTGTTTGACTCCACCAACCTGTATGTATTAGAAGTAGGTCCAGATTCCCATTATGATTTATGATAATGCGAATCCGCCCACAACTATGATTCCAGATAGAATGACTCAGTGCATCCTTTTGCTGATCAGGAATCGCCCCAAGAGTAGTCTTCAACTATGAGACATCCTGCCTTATGCACTTATTCCTTCCCACGTTGAAAAATGTTAAGGACCCGAGTTCTTGAAGCCTTCCGGAAATGAATATGCAGGATAATACTGTTATGGATAGGCACACGTTCCGTCGGAAATAGCACTGGAATACGGAGCAGAATGACTGCTTTCTCCTTGACAATCCAAAGGGAGAGTTTGTTGTATTGAGTAGTATGGAGCTTTCACTCCATCACACCCTTCCCTTGTTCTCGCTTAATCCCTCTCCATTATAGGCTCCAAATACATAGCTGAGAGCGTATGTTCCATTTCCCACCCAAATATTCTTTGTTTCATTCAATGGCCTCGTAACTCCCAAGTAAGGAGGGAATGGTATGGCCTCTCATTCTGATTCCTTAACAGGAGTCCCCACAACTATCCGGACTAACATGCTGATTCGGAGCATGGGCCCCATCTCGGAACTTGACATGGTAGGTGGAACGGTCTCTCTTTCCAAATGACACCTTATGGACTCCTTTTACATTCCAGGACTTCTCATTGGACTGCTACTTCAGACAGGTATTAAGCTTGTAGGGTCTCCTTCCTTAACGATACCGGCTACTATCCATTATGAACTGCATAGTACTGGAGGGATCCACGCCTTAGTTTCCGCGGGCCCGTGGACAACCTGTCGCTAAGCATCAAGATGCTTGAGCGGCTCTGGCGCCCGGACACGTTCTTCAGGAACGGCCGACACTGCTACGTACACACGATCACGCTCCCAAACAAACTTCTCAGAATTAGTCAGGAGGGTGACATTCTTTACTCCATGCGGTAAGTGGACCAAACTTCTTGACTCGGAAGAACTCTGTAAGATTTCGGAGTCGGACCTGGCTCATAAAATATCAAAGCCATGGAAATGAGCAGAAGTTATATAATTAGATGCAACATTCCCTTCTACAGGTTAACCATAAAAGCAAAGTGCTCCATGTGCCTAAAGTCCTTCCCATTGGATGAGCAGTCCTGCCCCTTAATTATAGGGAGGATACATGATTAACCTGCCCCTTATTCCATAAAAAAGTACACTGTTCCATAGATCAGTTATTTAGTTCCGGTAGGGCAACTTTATTTTGCATAACAAGCCTATGAGGCTTTGATGTACACATAATATAAACCGGAATTTGGAAACACAAAGTAGGAAATGACTTACGCTACCCAGGTGGGGAGATTTTGATATTTTCGGACTTCCAAGACCTTTCCAAACCTAGCAAAGGCAGGAACGGCCAGGGTGTTTGAACTATACAGTTAGGTCTGCACGTAATAGGGTGAGTCCATCCCGATTTCCCCCCATTACGTGCAGACTTAACGGTAGAGTTTAATCACCATGGGTACGGCCAAGCAGTTTCCATTGAAGCGCTTTTTGTATTGAATCTTTACGTCATCGAAATAAATTAGTTATTTACACGGGTCGAGCCATGTGCGTAAGCTGGAGCCCTGGAACAGTGTCTATTTTTCTTGAATCCAAATAAGGGGTAGGTTAATTTCCAATTGGATCACATAGGAAGCTGTAAGTAATTTGGATCACTTCCTTGTAAAGCAAACAGTTTGGCTCGGTTCTGAGTTATCATCGTCCATAGAGGATACGGTACCTTATAATATGCGAACATAAACATGACATCAAACATGCTGGATCTATCTGATACCAATGAAAATATACGTGGATCTAGAGAAATTATGGACATAATTACAGTTCTACCAAATATTGTTCTATCGTCGTACGTGTGTGTGGTACCGGTCAGGGCTCTACTTATTGTATGGGAGATAAATTCATGTTTGCTTTCAGACGTACTTTCTCTTCGCCTCCAGACGCTTACACTCATCCATCGTAGTACTCTGTATGTTTTGACGGTCCTATGCAGTGGTAAAGCTAAGCTGCTAAAAATTCAGGTCTAGGCTTAGAGTTCAGTGGACGATGTTGTGCCCTCCTCCAGAAATGAGATAAGTATTTAATACGGGACAAACCACGAGGATGAAAAAAGGAATCAGAACCGTATGCCAGGCTGTAGCCTCATTTCAGCCAAAGCCAAAAGAGTGATTAATTATTATAGATGCCTACACCTCTCGTCACATTGTTTACGCCTGGGATCAGTCTGGAGAGGAGAGCGTTAGTTTTGTGCCCGGAATGACCCTCTCTCAATTCGACCTCCGTTCGTATCCCTACAAAAATTCCAACATCACCACACCGGACGGTAAGCGGATAATGTTTCAAAAATCGGGCTCCAGTTGAAATTAGACTAGAGGATATATTTCACCTTTTCGTGTTACTTCCGCCTCTTCAAGCTTAAAGTTAAGCCTTGTACCTTGTAGAGGCTAAAGGACAACCTGGTCCCCAGACTCAAAATATTGTTCCAAGGCCTGCCTCTCAACTTTTTATGCTTTCCATCCGCTATGAAACTTTATACGTCCTTTTTCTTAAATCCGGATATTCTCTTTCACGGACATATATCAAGGCACATGAATTACATATATCCCTTGTAGTGATTAAGCATCATCCCATCCACTTTCCTTAGGAGGGAAAGCCTTTAATTAAAAATATAATACTCTTTCCGGGCCAGGAGAGTTCTCCGTGCTCCAAGTTAATTTCAACCTTATACGACACGCGGGATACTTCTTAATTCAAGTATACATTCCGTGCACCCTCATCGTCATCCTCTCTTGGGTCTCCTTCTGGTGAGCACTACTTACAGACATACATTTTGCACAACATTTATTTAGTTGAGGGACATGTTGAATTTTAACAATAGTCTAAGGGATACTTTAATATCTTACACAGGATCAACCGGGAAGCCACCTCAGATCGAGCCGGTCTAGGTTAGTATAACATATTCCAGTCTTTCCATACTACAGTCGGGTCCATAGGACTATTTTTGCATCCCTGGGTGGTATTTTTACCTTCCTCATGCTTTTCCATGTAAATGGTCACGTGGGGAGGTATGTTTACCTCCCAGAGAGGAATTTTTACCTCCCTGGGAGGTATTTTTGCCCCATTTCAAACGTTTTTCACTGGACGGTTCTGTAGTTAAGTCGGCAGTTAAATGGATGTTCGTCAATTGTTCAGAACCCCATTTTCTAAAATATTGGCGTGGCGATTTGAATTTCGATGTAGCGCCTTCGCGAAATTTACGAAAAACGCTTAAAAATGATGCCTTATAGCCATTTTTAGGTTCATTTTTAACCTTTTTTTGTAGATTTCTCGAAAGCACTACGTCCAAATTCAAATGGCCACGCCAATTATTTAGATAAGGGGGTTCTGAACAATTTACGAACATCCATATAACTGTCGAATTAACTACAGAACCGTCCAGTTGCAAAACGTTTGAAAGGGGCAAAAATACCTCCCAGGGATTTAAAAATACCCCTCTGGGAGGTAAAAATACCTACCTGGGAGGAAAAAATACCTCCAAACGTGACCATTTACATGAAAGAACATGAGGGAGGTAAAAATAGTCCTATGGACCCGACTTTACTATGTATATATGGGACTGCACGCTGCTACTAAGAACGCTCATTGCTGCATACAGTATTTCTGGACTTGTTTAAAAAAAAAAATATTTTAAATACTTAGGTAGCTTTCATACATATATTCAAGCACTTGACTAAACGTTAGATGCCAACCCAATTTCCTCAAGGTGGTTAATAGGGGCGTACTGGACGGCATGGTTCACTTCACTTTATAGAGCATGTGTTGCTCTTAACTTTCTCCTCTTCACTTTCTTCTTTGGAGCCAACAACAACATTTGGTGTTAAGTTTTGATTCCGACTGAATGAAGTCACAAAATATGGCACATTACTCCAGGATAAACTATGCCAACTACATTGAAGTGCGGAGGTATTGAGGCCAGGGATTATACGTTGGTATACTTTTCCGCTGATATTGTGAATTATACTCATACAATTGAAGGCGTCAGACTTTGTGAACCTGTTTTTAGGACTAATTTAAAATGATGCATGCTCCAATTGATTCAATTGTACAGTACAATAATTTTTGGATTGCTATAGGCATGTACTTTTAATGTCTCATTGGAATGATCAGGAATCACAGCCTTCTTGACCCTAAGTACCATCAGTCTTGACAGCCGGACTGACTTGCCGAAAGTCCACTACGCAACGGCTCTGGACGTCTTCCTGATGATGAGTTTTGGATACTGTATGGCTAGTCTACTCGAATTTGCAGCTGTTCATGTGAGTCAAGCGGAATGTCTCATCCAGTAATTTGTGTACATACTGCTAGGCTTCTTCACTTGTGCCGTCTGGGGTCAGTCCGGATTCCGTTGTCGTATTTTCTAATTAAGCTTTGTTTCCTCTGACTTCAATCCTATGCGGCCTGGGACTTTAACTCATGATCCATTGAGCCATATAATGAGAGGGATGGCTTTCTGTATTTTCACAGTATTTCACGAAGGTAAGTTTTGCCGAGCCTGATTCGCCTTGGTTACCTCTCTGTCCTAGACCTAAGTGGGCTGTAGGATATGTAGTACCTTAAATACAATATATCTAAGGATTGATACAGAAAAATATCTATTCAGCACAAAATTCCTACTCACATAGAACCAAGGTGAAATGTCTTATGCCTCGACTTAAGGCCCTTATGCACATGATTGACAGGGGAAGGAGACTCGGAAACCATTTTAGCTTAAGTTTAAGCAAGGGAAGGATGAGCCGCCTATTTCTCTCAACTTAAGATTAATGTACCTACAAAAAAGGCGTCTTATGCTAGCACAATATAGAGACACTGATTCGGAAAACCTCCATTTCAGAATTAAATTGGGCTCTTCAGAGATCATAAGAAAAAGCTTCCGGGTCTGAAAGCGAAAGTGTAAATTAACTTCCGGAGCCATCCCTTGCTTTAAAAAAGTATTTCAGTATATAGACCATTTTCAAATTAGCATTGAGCTAATGCAATAAGTTCTACTTGAAATTGGAGGAATTTACGAGTTGTATCATCTATAGGTAAAAAGCATCCAGTCGCGTATGTCTAATAATGAAAATAAGAATTTAACCTATACATTGTTTCAAAAGTATTAATCGGATCCGAACAGAAACTAAAGCTTGGTTAGTAAAACAGCACTTAGTCTTCTTTAATCCCATTTTCAAAAAAATAGGCATTCTGGCTATAGCAAATGAATCCCTGTTATAATGTCGAAAGAGAAAACGTCGAATGGTCATAAGGTCGAACGTATAAATGCAGGTACTGCACTGGTTTTCCTGATTAATTTACTATTAATTGTTGTTAGAATAAAATTAACATTTTGTTTATTGCGCATTGTCTACGTCTACGAACGCGATAACGTATTTACTTTAATTTAGACTTTTTCCTATGTATAGTAGCTCCTAGTTAGCAAAGAGCCCATCCTTTGACATTCGACATTTTCGGCATTTTCCTTGTTCGACATTTTAACGCAATTGTATTTTTCGACATTATTTCCGTTAGACATTTTGAAATTTCGACTTTTATTGCGTTCGACTTTTTGAAAATTCGACATTTTATACGTTCGACATTTTGAAATTTCGACTTTAATACCGTTCGACATTTTGAAAATTCGACATTTTGAAAAATCAGCATTTTTACCCTTTCGACATTTTGATAATTCGACATTTCGAGTTCGACCTTATGAACGTTCGACATTTCATACTTCGACATTATTAACGGGAACCATAGCAAATTACTAAATTTGACGAGAATCACGGTTTTTAGTCATAAGTAAGTCCTTTTATATATGTACAAAATGGCTCATTAATCTAATTGGAGGCGGAAACTGATACAGATAATTTGGACTCGCGTTTGTGGTTCAAATACAGACATTATCCTAATGGGTCATGTCATGAGTCTGCTCCTGCTTCCTCCGTAACTAAATATTAAGCCTACACATGCTTATCTTCCTGCCTTGTGTGTACAGAATAACCTTCTGTACTCTTTTGCTCGAGTTGCAAAATACACAGTCGGAAGGAGGAGGCTCTTGAGCCATACGATTTATTATCAAGTGCGCCAACAATAGGGACCCGGGCCTTCCGTCTCTAAACACTAATCACCCTCTCCCGAATTTCGCCCATTCTTCCTCCCTATTGTCGGATCTCAAGGGCCAAAATGTTGATGGGAAATAGCGATTAATACACTTCCAAGACCCACAACCAAGGAACTCGAGATGGACCGCACGATAAATATATTTACAATAGGAAGACGTGCTCGAGCCGTCTTATGGGCTTGGGCTTCAGGCCTTCTGCCACTAATTAAATACGGATTCATATGCTCATGAATAGTGAAGTTTCTGTTAAATATCCACCCTGTGTTTCCAGGACCAGTTATCAGTAGATTTAAGCTATGGGTAAGAAAATACATTTTAGATTTCACCGGAAAATAGCTTCTTTGTCCCTAGGCTTAAGTTAAGTTAAACTTGGCAAGGTTAAGGTTTGGTTAGCTTGGCTTTGGTTTAAGCTTAACGTTAGGTTTGGTTAACTTAGTTAGATTTCGGGGAACTGAAGAATTAATTCGGCCAAAGTAAGTTACATATGTAAATTAAATACCGGTATTTTTTGAGTACTTTTGGACTCATCTTCTGCTGTTGTGGTTTAAATCACAACCTGTACAGGTTCTGTACACTTTTAATGTGTATAACACTTGTGGTGGGCTAGCTTATTTGATTATGTTTTTTTTACTTCCTGAATAATATAAAATTGATTCTTACGCTAGTCTTGGTAACTTTAAAGTTTATTTACAGTTTAGAGCAAAAATAATTGAATTGGGAAGGCTCAAACTGTTTTTATATTTATGTATGTAGCATGGCATGGGAAATTACGACCCCGTTGTAAATACGGATATTGTGCCTGCACAAGCTGCTCTTCGGAACGCCTTTTAAGAGATAGACTGAGGATGGAGTATATTAGGTTTTCGGAGTATTTCTTGCGTAAGAAATAATTTGACGTTCATTGACAGGGTTATCCCCGGAACACTCCTTCTGGCCCTTCTCGCTCCGGGAGCCTGAGCGGTGAAAGATGAGTATTTAAATTCAGGGAAAGCGTCAAATGAGACAAACAGGAGGGCGGGCCGAGGAGGGTCTGTTCTCCCTGAAATTGGTATTTCAATAGCTTTCACCCGTTTACTTAGCCCCTTATTCTCCTCAGAGTCATTACTCATTCATGACTGGAGTAGACAGGGCAGGGCTCCTATGTACCAGCAGCCCCAGAAAAAACTCCACTTTCTGTCAGACACTCAAATGAATATTGGAGGCCATGGGAGGAGAAAGCTCAGGAATTTACACACGCTCTACCATCTATTTACTACTTGGACTCTACCTTCATTCATAAATGCAAATTCCGTGAAAGAGAGTCACACCAACTACAGCTACATACAATTAGGCGGAGGTGTTGGGGAGCGTATTTGGAAATTGGGGATCGTGCTATGGCTGGCTGTTGTGTTTTGGAATGAGACAGGATGCGTTCCCAACTAATATTACTGCATACTAGTATTACCTAATAATATGGATATTCTGATACATGGAATTCGTACTAGTAGGATAAATACTAGTAGGAGGATCTTGAAAACCTTTCATGTTCCATCTTCCATCACATTAACCTATCCTCGGCCCTACTTTGCCTTCCTTTACTTTCACCAAACCACAACAAGTATAACGAACGAGCGGAAGGGATATCTAGACGCACGACAGACTTTACGGGGATGAGACGGACAGAAACCGGTTACACGTTTTCACACTTCGGGTTCTAATATGCCGAAGTAATGTACGCATATCTGCAAAATATTACAGTACATAGGCTTGTATTTAACGAATCCTCAAATATACAGAATATAACAGCAAAGTATTTGAATTATCCTGGTTTCCCGCCACAGGCGGATTGAGCAGGACACTAAATGAAATTAGTTGTAGGTACACCGTAACACACAGCTACTGTACTTTACATTTATGCTGGTTCGTAATTATTCGACCATTTTTGCTTGTTCGTAATTTTGATTTGTTTGAGAGACCCGATCTAAAACTGTAGACTATAACCCTTTCATAGGCTAAAAATACTGTCGTGGTTAAATTCTATTCGGCTCCGGTGTCATATTTGTGCACGCGGCTCCGCCGCTTATAGCGAAGTTGGATCTACGCGTCGTCGAGAGAATACTCTATTTTACAGATTCCAATTATTTGTACGAGTTCGTTGGAAACGTCTAGCCATATTCTCTAAGTGGAAGAGCCGCGTGCGGAAGCATAAGACAGGAGCCGAAGACTCCTTACTAGTAATACATATAATTATTAAATATTACATTATTGAATTGTACTAGCATTATTTAATCATTATTTATTTTATCATTTACCTACGACAAACTAATACTAAAATAATTTACAATTTAATAACGTACTACAGGTACTACATAGTTGAAGTTGAATAAAAGACCCCCCGTATGTGAAGTCTAACGCTTTACCTTGCTCCGTATTCAATTGGTGAATTTATAGAGATTGTATGAATACCGATATGGACAGTCTACAGTTTAAGCCCTCAGCCATGCCTATAAGCATGCATTCCATGATTTAAATATAATCTGTGTATCAATGTTAATGTATTGGTTATTGGTTCTGAATGTTCTCCGTTCAGAGTAAAATGATCATACAATCTGGGTTGTGTGTTATAATAATGTAATTTAGCTTAAGTGAGAGCAAACAAATGCCGTTTTTCTTAGTACTTAGAATTGGTGCTCGTATTGTAATTAGAGGGAAACCTAATTACTTATTTTCAAAAACAAGCCATAAAATCTAAATCCCATTCGAAGATAACTTGAGTACATTTAAGTTAAGTAACGGTGATTGGGCTGGATTAGATTTAGTGGATTGATTGGGTCATCTTTACAAGAAAATCGTGTCAATCACATGACTAAACACTTTGTAAAGAGAATCAGGTAAAAGTACTGTGTACTTTCGTTAAATGTCTATGACCGTACCAAGTGTTCCAGGTGCACGTACACTCCTTAACCTTTGATCCTGGCTGGGTCAAGACTTCAAATTTTGCTCAATTTGCGCCTGAGCTACATATCGCCTACAATGCTCTGTTTGACGGGGGACGGACTAAACTGCGGTTTAGAATGTGGATTAGCCAGGAAATGCTCAGTACCTCTAAAAGTTGACTTGTATAACTAATAGCTTGACCATTGTGATCAGATTGGGAGCGGGGAGAAGATGTTGGAGGAGGAGGATGATGGGTGGGAGGAGCCTGAGCCGGAAGACACGCTGACAGAATGGACGAGCAGTGGGCAAGTGAGCAAGAGGTCGGCTGGAAATTCGGCCCTTGTCTACAGCAATGTAAGTCCTGGATCGATTAGTAGAAGTTGATCTAGGTCAGACGGCCTTGAATTGGGTCTCCTCTGTTTAAGCCTGAGCTACTCTCTACTTCTAGGACGGGAACTACACGTGGAAGAATGCAGTTGAGATCTTCGAGACCCCGTCGAAGTCGATGGCGTGCAAGGAGACGCAGACGGAGCGGCGGGTCTCCTGCTTCCGCCAGTTCCTCCGCTGCGTTGTTGCTGATCAGGCATTTCGAAAGGAGAGACAGAGGGCGGCGGCACTTGAGAGCTCTACAAACAGCGTTTCCAAAATTGACAAGGTCTCCCGTGTCCTCTTCCCCCTCTCATTCTTCCTCCTCAACATTTGCTACTGGATCATCTATGCCTACTCCCACTCAGTCTGTGTCCGGAAAACTTAGTCCCGATCTGCAAGCTATCATGGGGCCGAGTCATAGTCCAGATTTATTCCCAGTTCCTCATTCCATTGATTACAGGGAGTTCTGTGTAGCTGTTTCTGGACGTGAACATTGAAATTACTAAGTTTCGAGTAATGGCCCCTGTAACTTTGGTTTTCTTCCCAGCTTCAATGCCAGATGTAAATCATTCGGTGTAGTATGGTTCTATTGTTTGTAATTAATCCCAATCTGGGTCTCAGGCATAAAGCCAAATAGTAAGTAACCACTTTGAAGCAATGTTCTGTACGGAATAGGCCTGCCATTCCAATGGAAGCAGCTGACTCTATTCTGTTAAATGGTTAACTGCTACCAGTCCAAACTCGAGAATCGCTGCTGCCTGCATCCGACTAATATATCCCTCTCACTCCCGATGGCGGTGAAAGTCAATCAAACGGCAATGGCCTAAGATGTTTCAGTATTTTCTGTAATCACTTATGTTTATGGTTCCAGTTGACCTTATTTTCTTAATGATCACTTCCCCTTTGATGAACACGATATGAGCGCGTCTGTATTAAACTGTTAATTTACGACGCTATATAAGAAGGTATGATTTAAATATCATATAAGTACTGAATTCTTGTCAACATTTTTTGCAACGCTACAACGCGACAGTTTATATGCTGCCTGTAGTTGGACTAAACTGTCGTGATAAAAGTACCTACCTCAAGCTATGCAAAGTACTACATTGCACCCTTGGAAAGAGCATATAATTCTGCTCAAGCCTTGATTGTTTATCAAGGGTACAACTTTAGGTAAGAAATGTAGAGGAATTGCTGTTGGTCATATTGTAAGGTCCATAATATGTATCTGCGTATTACGAAGAGTGCTACGCTTTAGAAAAGTGCGTAGATGGATTTTAAAATACAGAGGTTTCTCCTGCATACTGGACTCTAGGTATACCTGATATATTTTATTTATTGAATACCACTTTCGTCCTCTTTTAAGCATGAACAGGAATGAGATGGTAGGTAGGTCACAGGGTGTGGGTTGGAAGGTACGGGATCTTGTAGCCGGCGTCGGCTGAGCTTAGATGAGGGGGTTCGTATTGTAGAGGTATGAGTACCAGTAGAAGATGTTGATCGTGATGAAGGAGAGCGGGAAGAAGATCCGAGCAAATCTGTCAATCTGTGAGACGGAGTTGACGCTCTCCACGTTTGGCTTCCCGCCGTTCCGTAGCTTGGCACAGAGGACCCAGTCCGAGCCCCTTCGTTGGAAGCCTGAGAGGCGGCCGTGGTCCGGGTAGTCCGCCCGCGTCCTGCCCCCTGACCTCGTTGACTGGCCCATCCTTCCGTTATTCAATTGGGGAAGTGGCATTTCTATTATGGCCATCTGATTACCCTCTCGACTTCCTGGGCCCGGCCCGGCCGTCCCCTACAAAGGGAAACAGGCCAACGTCCATAAATTGCTTTTTTATTTACTAGGGAGGGACTAGTATGGAATGGTAGGCTAGAGCCTGTCCTACCGCCGGCCCTTCAAAGTCACTTCCTTCTTCAGATGAGCTATCCTCGTGGAAGTACTTCTCCCCGGACCCGTTCTTCGTATAAGAATGCACAATTGCAAACTAGAAAGGAGTCAATGAGGCTGTTAGGTTTCCTGATCATCCTACTACAGCTAGGCCATTCAATAGGGGCTCACTTGAATGATGGTTGCGAAAATGAAAGCAAAGGAGAGAAAGACGAAGAAGTCCAGTGCGGTGGGGTAAGGTACTTTTGGCAAATCTGCACGAGCCTCCAGTCCCAACAGCGTGATCGTGAACTGGGTCGTAATGCCTGCAAGAATTATATGTATGTAGAGTTGGATCCAGCATGACTCTCACCAGATCATAGGCGGAACAATAGTATGTAGAAACTAGAGCTTGATGCAGGCTACAAAATACGGGAAATAATAGTGAGCGTAATTGATTCAAAACTTACCCAGGCTTATCCTGCGAAACGATGGGAAATCCAATAAAACATGGGATTAGGCAAGCCTGCATACTGTAGCCAGGTCAAGACTCATGATCAATGGGCATTCCGCTCAGGGCGGACTTATTAAATAGTAGCCGAGCAGTAATAAAGTAAGTTGAAGGAGCGTAAGAGAGAGTCAAAGAATTGTCACCTGTCTGCTGAGGCTTCCCGATTGAGAAAGAACCCAACCCAAGACAAAACGACAAGGAGCGTGCAGGGCCCATAGACTTGTATAAGAAAATTCCCCATATGCCTTTGAAGGTGGAAACTTACTTCAAGGAAGCTGTACTCGCCTGTGAACATAATCAAGCCCAGCAAAATATACTTCTCAAACAGAGTCCGGATCAAAAATGTTAGCGGCGGCTTAAAAAATGTGTTTCGGGTTCTCTGTGTAAGTATCCTATGTATTACAAAATGATGCTGAGGACTCTCAGGCCTCAAAAGGCATACACCTGCGTAGTCATGAAGCATACTTCAGAGTCGGGCATTCAAGAACACTCTCATTACTCATTCATTATGAAGGGAATCCGCAGAACCGGGTCAGAGGAGAGTGTGAAGTCCGTAATGAGGGGATGATGCTTTGACTAACATTGAGCATGCCATGCAATGCGAAGGGCTCTCATTAATTTTGGCCAAGGATCCCGAGACGGGCTGGTAGCCTATTGACGAGCGGGGGCTGGGCCTGGGAGTAAGATGAATGAAGGGAAGAAGAGATTACCTTGAGACAGAGACAGGTGTGACCTTTGGGCAGTCTCAGGTGGGATTTGATGAATGCTTGGAAGCCGAGAGAGTACATACTACATACAGAGATAGAAAGCGATAGCGGGGAGAGGGCAGAGAGTGTCTTACAGAGCGTGACCCGGTCCCCCGTGCTCTCCCTGTTCAGGAAAAAGGAGACCCAGGACACAACAACTAGGAGGTAGGCAGGGAGGTAGACTTGGAGCATAAAGTATCCTGTGTGACGACGAAGGTGGAAATAGGCCTCTAACACACTACGCTCACCTAAATAATAGGACAGTACAAGGTCAAGAGTCAAGACTATCTTAATACTCTCTAAACAAGCCAAAACAGATTCATCCTCATCAAAAATGCATTAAGTACCTAACTAGGTAGTATCCTTACTAAACAATATATAACATTAGCTACATCTTATTATCTAATAGTATTCATTCCTGTCGTTTCCGATGGGTTTGGGTCAATTGTGTACAAGGCCAAGATATGTTCAATAGTTCATGTTAATTTCATTGTATAATGGAACGGAGTTGGCGGTAATGTCGTAATTTATCGAAAACATATATTTTATAGGAAAATGCTAAATCCAGCTCGTTAATTCGGTTCAGGGATCTTGTAAATTTTCTAACTTATATTATGTTAACAAGTTCTGTCTCTAATTGAGTTAGGCTAGATTAGTCTAGATGACTCAACTTATAAGGCAACCATAACTTGTAAATTCATCAAATACCCACAAATAACCAGAGTAGAACCCGTTAATTCAATCCAATCAGGTTTATAGGCTCGGTTATAGCCCTATGATACCAAGTTCCTACTATTAGATCATATCATATCAGATTAAGTTGGGTAAGGCTGCGTGAGTAATTTTTGTATCCAATGAATATTGGAACTTGAGCAACATTAACATTGGAAGTGTGGACCCGGCCACCGACCAAGCTGAGTACCTGGGAGTAACTATGGCCACGGGAATGAATGGGGTAACTGGGTAAAAGTTACAGGGGCAGTAGTGAAGATGTTATCATTTACAGAACCTAAAATTTTAACTTGACCTGCTGCGTTTTACAAATAGCTAAGTGTTTGAGAGGATGTCCTCTTAAGGATGACACCCGTAGTCAGGCAACACAAAGTACCACAATCACTGCTAATAATTACGTTACATTAAATTCACCTTTGAATCAGCTCAACGTTTTGCCATATTATTTTGAGAATAATTAATTACTTTTCTATCTTAGGTCGGAGACTGAATGGAGCCTTGTGCAGAATTGAGGATGTGGTGTAATGTACTGTAGGTGTAGGACTGTGTGGAGCCTGGAATCTCAAGTGTAAATAGTGGGCAGGGCTAGACTCACCTGACTTCATATAGTCAGTCGAATTCCCCGACGGAGTAGAGATGAGGTCAAACTGCGACATTTTCATGTCAGGAGCAATATCAACCGTCCGGTTGGCATTCCAGCGATAAATGACGTCCCGCGTCGTGTAGCCAACTGGACAAGTCAAAGAAGAGTCAAGAGTGTGAGCGTAGGAGAAAGAAGTGAAAGCAATAAGGACCTCACAGCTAGATAGTTTGAGCGGACAGCGCTGGGTATCCATGGGGAACCTGCTCAGGTCCATGCTGCAGCTCGCCTTGATCGTCAACCTATTCAGACACAAGGACTCGGGGACTCATTTAGGCCAGCCATGTAAATGTGGAACATAGCTCCAAATTAAGCTTTGAAGCCAGAGTTATTTCAATGGGCCCAGGAACCAATCTGTTGATTCTCTCCCGAACCCATTACTTATTAACCTGGAGGAGTACAGGACCCGACCGTCATTGTAGAGCCGAACGAACTTATTGGGCGTCGTGATAGTGTGGAGGTAGGACTGCTTCCTGTAACATACAACCCAGAGTCACAGTAGGCCCCAATGTTCTAGCCGGCTCAATGGTATCCATCCAGACACTTCACTTAATGTAGGCCAGCCCCTAATTGGGCCAGTAATTAAAGTCTGGGAACTCAAGGCTTAGACACAATGGAGGGGATAGGAAGGAGACGAGCTGTTCACAAACCCATTCCGGATCGTCGTGTCAGGTTTCCATATTTTCTCCAGCATGGAGATGCTCAGGGCTAGCGTTCCTTTCTCCTTAGAACTGTAAGAAAGCCTCTCGTCCGTCCAGGACTGACGGAAGTAGCAGTCCATGCTGTACGTCTTTCCAAGGATTTTAAAGACAACATAAGGGAAGTTAGACAGAAATAACACAAAAACAAATAGGCTGGAACCAATCTCTATAATTTAGGTCACGGGATTTAATCACGGCAATTGGGGTTCTGTCCCCACCAAATGCTAGCATTTCCGCTCTCCCTCTCTTGAGTAGAGATCGCGTGGCCAGTTCTGGGCTCGAGAGGGGCAATAATATTTCTACCAAAAAGTACGGAAAAGGCTGGACCAAGGATTCGTAGATTTTTGTTTCACGATGTACAATCAAATGAACCCATTAGCACTGAATGAGGGATTATAGCAAAGGTCACGGCAGAAATATGGAATTTTCGATAGAGGCAAAGCGACCGGTGTGGGGGGGCTTAGACCTTCTACAGTAATGCTGACGCCCCTTCCCTGCCCCCACGAAGGGAATTAAGGTAAGTGCATTTAGCGTAATGGAACGGGGTTACAATGGGCAAGGGATTCCTCAAATCACTCTGTACTTCTTCCCTGGAGAAACGTCTCCATTGTTCTGCCAGGCCGGAGATGCCCACAAAGGGCATATGGACACATTTAGGGAGGACTCTATTTAGGAATCCCTCACTGACTCCCTGTCCTCCTGCTCCACTTTTCAGTGATCACGGACTCACTAGATCCTCCAGCCAACCAGCATCAACTAATGAGGATCATTAATTACAGTTTCATTACTTTGAGCCAGGCTCCTATTGGGAGGCTCCTTCAAATTAGAGTCGAGTTTACACACTAATATTAATAAACTAATTTTAGGCCAGAGGACTCTATTATGTAATGCATGCACAATACCCAAAATACTGCATATTATTACATTGGCACTCCATAATGGAGAGTTAATTGTCCGGCCTTCAGCTGAACTCCAGGTGTTCCTGCTCAGCGCCTATGCTAGCGTTGAGCTTACTGTAATGCTAGTATTTAAAGCAGTCGGACTTCAGCTCAACTATAAGTTCTCTCTGTAGAATAGTTCCATCTACTAATTTGGAAAGGGTATAGCTTAATTCTTTGCCGAGGCTCCAATGCCTGGAGAAAGCCGACTTTCTCCAGCCTGTGAGAAAAGCGAGTCATGGTGTCTTGACCTTCTGGATAGCGTGACTCAGGACTGGAAATAATGGGCCTTTTCCAATTATCACATCCTGGATCTCTTTTATGATCATTTACGGCTCTGTATTTGATTGGAATGTGAGGAGAGCCCAATGAATTAGCATTACGCCTTATCCTCGTCCTAGTCCCTGTCTACGCCTTGAAATACTGCCCACGCTCCCACCCCCACCTCATTATTCAAAGTACCTGTCAGTATGGAAAGTCATTCATTTCCCTAGAGAGCCCTGCACAAGTTAGATATGGACAGATATTTGAATTCAGAGAGTCAAGGCCTGGATTGTTGAAACAAGACAAAAGTAGTATTCGATTAGGAATGAGCATCTCCCGCTATTTGCAGAAGAACCCAGGACTACCTACAGCCGAACCCAACGGGTCGCACGTAATGCGGAAATATATCATAATATTATGCATAGAGGCTCCTGTAATAAAGTCAGGCCCTGTCCCAGGAGGAATCAATCTTTCCTTTCTCCTCCCAATCCCATACATACCTACAAATACAACAGTCCCCGATTTTTCATATAGAGGAAAACGGCATAAGGTCCAGTCCTTTGTCACGCGTCCTCATCCACTACAGTACTACGGACCTATACTCTGGGTCACCAAATTGTTTGCCAGCTCAACAGTTCTATTATATTTGGTCAGACTCGTAGTTCTGATCGTATAAAATTTCCGTGTATTTTTTCCGGAGAGCTCCTCAGGGATACAGATTAAATAATTCTTTCGACAATGGACCATTCGGAGGCACTTGAATCCAGAGAATAAGCCATAAATACGGAATTTACTCACCATATCAATCTCGGAGATTGGACCCATACTCCGTACCTAAGATTAATAATTGGAGTAAATGTTAGGTAATTGTACTGTCTCTACATTTGTAGGTAATACTGATTAATGGATTGAAGTAGTACCATAATATCAATCTCAACGACGGTGGGCGGACCTGTTTATGAAAAATAAACCGTGACATTTACTTGACCAAATCATTTGTATTAAATACATGTTGCGAATTATGTATTTATATACTAGTATTTAACAAACTTCTTTGTGGTGATGCCAAAGGCCAAATCATTATCAATACCAAAATATACATAGGTTAATATTACATTTTAGTACATATATCTACTACAACAATGATGGCACTAGTATTAAATATTTGATGAGGGAACATCAAATGAAAATGATCTTCATTATTACACAGATCACTTTATGAAACGTTTAAGGAGAATAATAATATTGATGTATCAATGTTTCATGACACGGAAATTTATTTCACTCTATATGCCTACATAAACTACAATTAATTTGGAAAGGTCACACCCTCTGCCCCGGGGTCAAGGGATCCGGTTATAAGGGAGCCCGCTCCTAGTGGACGAAACTATTGTAAAGGCGTGTTTCCGCCGCCTTTAGTTTATACATAAGGTAAGGCAGGATAACATTGAGGCTTGTTGTTTATAGGATTATTTTGTGGAAGGGAAACCTTTGGGTCCACTCCTTGAGACTGAATTAGGACACCCTTCGGCTC
>JAQFZY010000340.1:0-32382 GCA_034696285.1 Hypogastrura burkilli
TATTGCTCCTCGAGAAAATATCTACAAAATTATCCATTACATTTCGTTACTTTTACCATTAATTATTATTTGAGGAACCCTTTGGATTTTTTTCCGGAGCATAGAAACTGCACATTAGCGGCTAATTTTCGAGATCGGTTCGGAGGACAGTCTCACTATACTGTTCCACCTTTCCCGAGTTTCATTACCAACCATTTGAATTTTAATATTGTTATAAATTAACAGTCATAGCTCATAATGTTAACTGAATGCAAACGAACTTCGTGATGTTTTAATGCAGGAGATACGACCGACTTAACTGCACCCTCTTCGTCGTCGCGTCGGTAAAGCTTTCCGTAAATCTGGAGTCACCATTAATAATGATTCACGCAGTGGAGAATAGTGAGACCGGATTGTTGGTTTCACAAATTGTAAACTTTTGTTAACGCACAGCAATTCACATTTCACATAAACAGCGCTTTTCAGTTTTACACCTAGTTTACTCACAAGTCGTAAGGGAAGATGATTTTGGGCCTGGCCCGGGCATGTCGAGCTTTTATAGGAAGTCCGACGCTGGGAAGCATGGTTCCCAAGACCCAGAGCTCAAACCAACAGGTAAGTCGCACGCTGCTTATAAATTAAATGAGTGCGTGTGCGTGCTTCAAGTCCAATATCGGTTACGCTTTAAATTAAGTTATGTTACGAAATGGGAAATGCAAATGGCAAGCAAAAAAAACTGCTGTCGGTGGTGCGCACAGTCCCGACTTTGTAACATGTAACAGTTGACATCAGTAACTGAATAACCACTATGAAATGTATCAAGTCTAACTTTTCTCAGCCGTCCAGAAGTATATCAAGCGTTATCGGGAACGGAACCTTCCTAAAATGTTGGAATCAGCCCCGCCCGGGTACTAATCCGTTTCAGCCCTGGAGCACCGCTCAGCTGGCAGGACCAAGGGGCCCAATCCTTGTCCCAAGCTGCGGAATGAAAGTCAAAGCCATCATTCACCGCCGTTGTAAGGATTGCTACATGATTTACATCAAAGGGCTTCTACATAACCTCTGCCGGACCCATGGGCGGCACAAGCATCGGCTCAAGCCTAAATACTTCAAAAATATGAGAATCCTCTCAGGTGTGTCTCAGACCCCCATCAAACCTTGGTGAGTAGAAACGAGGAAAGCCAATAGCTTATAGTTTTCATTGTTTACAACTTTAACTTTCGTTACTTCTATGTATGTAATGTACTATTCAAAATGTAGTCAAATATGACAGACGCCGATGGCTCGGTCATCTATTTAAATAAATGTATCTATATCTAACTTAATACATTTATATTTACTAGAAACATTAACAGAAAGCTACAGTTTATTTCAGCGTTTTATTCGTTAGCCATGCCAGCATCAGTCATCCTACTGGCAGGTTCAGCTTCAGGAGCCGGAATAGTAATTCCGCCAGTGTCCACCAAGTCCGGCTCATCTTCCCTTAGCCAGTACTCTGGTGGCTTCGGGATGCTTGCCGGTCTAGTGTCCTACAAATGTCCATATCAATGTAATCGTATGCAATGGCGTAATGTTTTGTTTCTTACAATGCAGTATCTATTAAGTTTGACTTACAGTTGGTACCAAAGAAGGCCCAGGGACAGCCGTTATGCCGGTTTCGGTACTGCTCAGTACCGTCGAAGCTGTCGCGGGCGGCGGTGCACCTTAAGAAACAGAAACTTGACACTATCGATTCGGTCTTTTCAAAATCTAACGTGGTATTTCTTAATTGCTAAGACTGCGGAACGTACTTGAACTTGAGCCATTCTGTGGGTCCATATCAATGATTGGGACCCGTCCCTCTACGTGATCCTGGACATGACCCTGATACTTCTCCCCATTTACTGAAATTAGGGGACAGTAAGGACAGACGAATACCGTAGAGTCCTCTTCCGGATGCAGAGAAATAACGTGTTTCTTGAAGGAGGAACTCTGAATGCATCGGAACGAGCAGAACTTGCATCTGGTTGAAAATAACACGGCATGCTGTTATTGAATTTTGTTCTTTGGTTTCCAAATTAATTTAATTCCAAGCTACACCATTGATTGGTAACTTACGCGTAAATGGAGCTCTTAGTGTGCGTCCGTTTGTGGTTTCTTAGTGAATTGTGATCTCCAGTAGAAAAGGGACACATGTCGCATTTGAATGGCTTCTCTCCAGTATGCTGCCTCGTGTGTAGCTGTGAACAAGAGAATACTTTATTCACTACCTGATATCCATTACCGTAATGACATGACCGTGTCCTGGATTAAGGTCATACCTGAAGCTCAGCTTTCCTCGCACTAGTATGCCCACAAATATTACAGAGATATGGCTTGAGCTTGTTATGAACGGCAGAAATATGTTTCTTCAAACATTTTGAGTCAGAGAGGACTCTCTTGCAAATTGGGCACTCTTTGGAGGTGTACCATCTCGAGTCTACTGGAGGCGGGAGTCGCGTGTTCCGCTCCTTGTGGTATTTCTCGTGCGTTCGTAACTGCAACCGGAAGGAAACATTTTGATAATGGACACCGGAAAAATGCAATTCGATATTCGAGACATACCAAACGGAAAAGGTCCGACTTAATACCTGTTTTAATTGTTTGAAACACTTCTGACACGTGTCACACTTGAAGCTGGGAACCTCCGAGTGAATTCCTTCATGTTCCTTAACTTTCGTGCTGAAGTATGATTTATACTGGGAAATTAGGCAAAATAATTTAATGTTAAACTTAATTGTACAATTTAGCACTGAGTATTGACTGAATTTGACGCTTACCTCACAACCTGGATGGGAGCAAGAGTTGAGATCACAATCAATTCTATGCTCTTTCCATAAGTGCCAAGCACATTTGCCCCAAGAGTCAAAGGCAGTCAAAGTCAGGTTGCTAGTTGTTCCAGTACCAGTAGCAGCACTGCTCCCCTCGCTGGCCGGAACCGCAGAGCAGATGAAACACAAAAATCCTTTGTTGGAAGTCCCGCCCGTCGCTTTAAGTGCATGACACTGTTCATGGAATTTGGCAACCTCTATGCTTTCGAACTTGCTGTTACAGTGGGCGCAACGGAAGAAGCAGCTATCCCGTGAGACTCGGTATTGGCTCGGGACGACCACCCCGCCTTCCAACGAGTACTTAAGTGGTGGTTTGACCTGAAATTTCACAACAAATATTACGCTGAATTCTGTAACCAGGCATGATTACAAAAGGAGTCAAATTAGGGATTTACGTGACGAGCTGGCCGTTTCCTTTTCCGCTCCTCCTCTTGACGACCCCTGTCCCTGTCCTCTCGTGCCATAGCAGCACTAAAGGACTCAAGCCCGTGAATGTTAACCATATGACTGCAGCAGGCCTCCTCCGACGAGAAAATTATATTGCATTCTGAACAGAGAAAAACGGCTTCCTCCTCCCCATCATCTGGCGGATCCTCTTTATCCAAGTCACGATCTTCTCCAGAAGGTTGCAATCCCTAACAAAATGTAGTTCAATTTGCATTTTGTCTGGTTCACATAAATTATTATACATATGTAGGTCACTTAGCTCATAGTTTTAGTTTGAACTTACAACCACAACTTTGACGGAGTTTTCATTCGAATGAAACTCTCGGAAATGTTTCTGGAGAGAACGCTTATCATGACTTAAAAAGGTACAGGATTTACACTGGAACGAGAGCATGACCCGGCAAATGTCCCCGAGCTCGTAATCGTCTTCAAAGGTCAATATGGGAGGTGGCAGGGGCTCAGCCTTAGCAGCTATCTCTGCTTGTCCTGGTCTCGGCTTTTTGGTACATCTCCCAGTTGGCACTCTCCCTGTCATTGTTAAAACACGAGCGGGAGTTGTCTCCGTCACTAAATGTTGGGCCTTGACCTTTAAGGACCAAATCGTCCAAATTTAAGTTATAAAAATTAACGTTTTCGAAAATTTTGAACTAAGTTGGAGTATTTTGAATGTCCAAAATTCAAATTCAGCGCGTTTTACTTTTAAAAGCCGCGATTTGGTAACGACAGAACCAAACTATACGACCCAAATATGTTTATTCTAGTCTGTCGAATTCAACATCGACATATCCATAGCGAAATCGGTCATCTACTGACGATTCTATGGTATCAAAATGTTAGCTTTGGAAATGCTTTAACATGCTTATCTTCACTGTTTAGTAAATACTTGGGTTAAAGCGCCCAAGGTTATATTATAGCTGTAACAAAAGCTTGGAATGGCTATTAAAATGTGGTAAGGTTTAGTCTTACCACAGAAGTGAGAGCAGAAGGTACAACGCCCAAAAGTAGGATTAAAAGAATACATTTAATTAATTCGCACTTAGCACCCGAACCCTCACTATCTATTCAATCACAGGAACCTTCGGTGTGAGTGAACAGACTGAGCTTTCTGATTCCGCATAAGATCAAAGATATGATGGGGCTCCCAGAGCTGGCCCTTGCCCTCACCGTAAGCTTGACCTTATGGGCCGGGAGCGCTACCACGGTCCAGGCCGTCAACATTCCTCTAATGCCTGACCCCTCAACCATCCTCTACTTCACTAACGTCACCTTCACTATCAAGAACAGGGAGACCAAGGAGAAGTAAGTGGGATTGAGATACGTCTTTTCTTGTTGTTGACACTACACTTTGTCCTAGATATGAAACATACCGTAGTATCCCACCTTTCACACTGGCTCAGGTCTCTAAGTGTGTAGTTTAATTATGTTTACATAATTTATTTAAACTATAATCGTAATAAAGTGTAAAGCACAAGGTGTCGGCTCTAACTAACTAATTTTGCGTTTCATAGGAAGTCAGTATCCTTTGACACGGCCACAGTGACCTCTAGCCCTAATGCCGAGGGGAGCAATATCACGCTCGATTTCAACTTTGGAAGCGCCAACGGGTCAGATATTAGCGTTTCAGATTTTCGGATGAGGTGAGATTCGTAATTTGTTTTATTTCCTGTATCGATCAGGAATTAGTACGCACCTAATATTATGTCATAAAGAGATTCGAAGAAAGTCATTACAATGATCCAATTCAATTAAAGAGAAAGTCTTTATACTTCGTATTTTTTGTAGTATGTTTGCCAAAAAGCAGGGCGGATACTTCTCAGTCTACAAGTATAACATTACTACGGGAGATGCGACGACGGGCAGCGTTCCGCATACCTTTACCAACATTGACATGATATCATATGCGGACATCACAGCCCCGCTCGCCATGTCATACCACTGTGGGAGATTCGGACCCATCTTTCCTCGAGTCACACTGAATGAGGAACCGAGGAACTTCACGCCGTCGGTGGAGTTCTTGGATTTTCAAGTAAGTAATAGATATATGTATATAGTATGGGACTCAGTAGTGACAGTGAGCAGGATCTGAACCGTCCCTGTCCTCCATCATAGTTCCAAACGTTCCTGAAGAACAATACCAGGTTCGGCCGGAGCTATGACTGCGTCGGGTTCTTCTCAATTGGGATCTTGTCCGGAGCCTTCGTGACTATCCTCCTCCTCGGGATCCTAACTTGGGGACTCATTATGATCATGAACCTGAACACGATGGATAGGTTTGACGATCCGAAGGGGAAGCAGATTGCAGTTTCGGCAACTGATTAGATCCGTAGACAATTGATGGTTGAGAATGCTTAAGTATGGCGGCCGTGTCCTGTTATTATTCCTACTGTCCCATTCCTAAAGAACTCTGTACTTGTTTATTTTGTAAACAGAGTTAATTCTTGTACTCAGTGAAAGATTCATGATTTGTGATAATTTTCTTTTCATAAAAGAAATAGCGAAATCTCGCATAGCTGTTTCCGCTTCCGCAGCTCACCTTCAAAGGATAAGTCTTTACTTGCGAAATATGAATCTTTCAAACTAGTCAATGTCAATATCAAGTATATATTAACAGATATGATCCGCATTTTCCATAGTATAAAAGTGTAATTATCAATTGTTGATGTTGTAGTAGGTAGATAGTATATGGTAAATAGTGCCTAGTAAAGTAGCAACATTTTGTTAAAAGGGTTTTATTAGTAATATTATGGTACAAGCAATTATAGTACTTAATCAGCGAATTCAGGAGTGTTTAATGGTTGGTGGCAATTTCATCTAGCTGATCGAGCTCAATATATTCCTGAAATCAAAGATCCAACCGTTTTTGATCTATTTCTCGTAAAGTTGTTCCTCAAATTTCATCCTTACCACTGTGGACAGCTTTTTCAGTTCCTGATACAGACTCTGGCGAATTCGGATAAAAGTAGGACGACGCTCCGGCTCCTCGTGCCAACAATCCACCATAATGGTGAAGCTTGTTTTGTGAAAACCAGACCAATAGGTACATTCAACTTTTCGTCTAACTATATATTTCTATAGTTCTGCTCGTACTTGGTGCTTACATTGACTCCGAAGCAAATTCAGGCTTAGACATTCTAAGCCCTGCTTCCAGCCTCCGAATGAAGTCCAGAGACCAGGACAGACCTGGATACGGGACTTGGCCCAGACTGAATATTTCCCATAGCGTTATACCGAACGACCAGGAGTCGGAAGGTGTTGAGAACTTAAGGTCACGAATGGTTTCGAGAGCCAACCAGCGCCAGGGTAGCGGTTCCTTAGTATTAGTACATAGCATATCAATCAATGATCTAGTCATGCCATGTGCCATGTTCTGCCAACTACCTGATCCCCCTTAATGAACGTAGCATAATCATACAACTTTCGTGAGAGCCCAAAGTCCGTAATTTTGACTGTCTGGAGGTCAAGCATTAAAATGTTCCGGGCCGCCAAGTCCCCGTGAATGACTTTCTTTGAGGCCAGAAACTCCATACCGGCTGCTACTTGATAGGACCAACCAATCATTTGCCGCTCGCAGATTAGCCCTTCCTCGTAGGCAGGCAGGTTTTCGTAGCGCTGAAACCTTGAAAAGAGCGTTCCTGTATCAAATCAAAGGTTAACCATGCTTTGCTTTAACTTACGTCCGGCTTTGACGCTTCCCGATACTTGAGCCCCATCGTTCTCTGGAGCCCTTCAGAAAACCAAGGAGACTTCCTAGCGGGCAGTACTCGATAATCACGTAAACACGACCTTGTCAATTGAATACATTTAATGATTCCAAAGGCTGCTTCAGTGAAATGTCGACCCCTTCCATTACCTTTATGCAATTCCTTTGTATATGATCCGATGAGCTCAACAACATTCCCGTGTCCACGAATATAGATCATGACCTTGAGCTCAACCAAGAGCGCTTCCAAGTACATCTTTCCTGCCCCGGGCTTGATTGTTTTGATGGCAACGGGCTTCCCCCTGTAGGATCCCTTATATACGATTCCGTACTGCCCGGACCCCAAAATTTCTGTCCTGTCTAAATATGATAGATAATACGAAGTGCTTTCGATTTTCAATGCTCAAGGATTTTCGTTTGACCACGAGCCTTATAGTACCAAATATCAAGTCACTCTTGACTATTTCCACGTCCTTGTTGTAAGGCTGAGCGGCAAGTGTGTCGTAAACGAACTCTGACTCTGGAGCCTTGCTGCTTCTGTCCGTACCAAGTTCAAAGGCCTTGATTTCCGCCCGACTAAGGCCAGTCTGCTTAAACTTTAGTCGGTAAGCAATATATAGAATCTTTCAAAAAGGGCTTCCCAAACTCACGTTTTCTCTAAGGCAGATTCGGTACACTGTTAGCGCAACTATGCCAATGATAACTGCGGTGGCTACAATGGCGATGATGACTTCGAGCCCGCTCGCATTTGACTCTGACCCTATATAAACATGACCGCAATTAATTTACGAACGTCTTACCGGAGCTTTGCAAATACTAGAAGATCCTTACGAATGCTCGCTAGAATCTCCGCAGCATCCCTTCCGTACAAGTTCTCGGCCTCACATTTGTACAAATCAATGTGTTCTCGGCTAGCGCTGTAGTTAAACTTTAGATTTGAAATTGTTAGGTTTTCCTTGGGTACGAACACGGCCTCAACCATGTACTTGGGATTGGTCGGCTCAATTTTCTACAAATTATTTCCGCAATCAGAATTGGTGATTCTAAATGTTTCAAATATGAATATAGTCAACCTTTGAATTTTTGAACCACTGGAAGGTAATGGGCGGCGTCCCTTTGGCGTCGCATTGAATCCTTTCTCGATCCAAATTGTTCAGTGCCAGAGTCACGTTGGTATCACTAGTAGTAACATGCGGTGGCTCCCCTGTGGTTATTATAGTCAAAATGAATGGTTATGGTCAATAGAATGATTTAAATGGCGTTGTCCAATTTCCAGCCAGCTTACCGTGCACAAGGTCACAGCCCTCCAAAAGCTGGTCATTGGCCGTACTGTTTCCACAGTAATTGGAGAACGTGTCTCCCCATTGGCTAAAAGAGTTCGCGCCGCGCCGGTAAATTAGCTGTGCGCATGTTATGTCGTCGTCCAGCTCATCGTCGGCAAGTTCTGTGCCATGAAAAAAAATCAACACACGTTACTATTGGTCAGGAAGTGGAATCCGCGCAACTGCACTCTCTTGTACCTGAGCAGTTGAGGTGACAATCATTGTGCTGTTGCTTGTATTCATCGTAGCAGAAGTAGTAGTTGCCAATCTAAGATATACATAGAATTATATGAATTTCTCGAACTTTTCCCTGACTCCGTTTTTCGATTCCGTGGGTAGAGTTGTATTGAGAATCCCACTTTCTGGCCTAAATCACTTCACACTACTGTGATTTAGTCGAATTTAGTGGGATTTAGTTCAGCGGCTATTTCCGAAAGTTGGGAATCTCACTGTACCTAAATCCCATCACAGTATTGGATCCCACTAAATCCCACCCAACAACTCTGCCGCAGGGTAAGCGCGAAAGCCAAAATTGGAGTGGTTCGGAGTTCGGAAGCGTAAATGTTCGCAAGCTTTTTGAAATCAATATCTTCACCCGTATAATATTAGCATTAAAAACATTGCAGGTACCTGAAATAGTCCATACTGTAAATTGTGGTGGGGGTTCGTATCGAATCCAGTCACTAACGAAGAATTATATCGACTTGTTGTATGGGCTAAGCAAATCCCTGTATAAAGCGCGTGAACCACAGAATATGTCGCTTATAAATATTTTACGAACATTAATACTATGTATAGCCGATTGTTGAATTAATGAATTCGAATGTATTGGAGCTTACAGTCACTCAGTTTCGAAACCTCAACTTTGTGCTGGAGCAAAGTATAGCCCAGCTCACAAGGATTAAAAATTCGGGAACTCATTGAATCAAAAGTTAAAATAATTATGATGCACTTGAGACCGAATACGAGCTCCACCTTCATTTTGATTGCTAACTTTCCTGCGTGTTATTGCAAATTGCAAAGACAACCGTACTAAATCTGAGTTCTGTGCCTTGTTGTTTTCGTGGTTTAATGCCGGAGCCCGTTACTGAATAATAATACTTTATTTTGTATATTTACGCTTCTGTGTGGTTTATGATGCTTCCTGCGTTTTATTTGACATTGAGGATGATCACTGTTACTGAATCGAATGTACAATATTTATTTGCTAAAAGAGTGCAAATGCGAAACAGGGGTTTACTTTTACTTCCTTTATCTACTATGTTATTTCAGTGGAGAGTAGTTGACACTACTGTCTGTACTTTTTCATTATGTGTCTGTCCTTTTTGGCGGAAAAGGATACCGGTGATCCGATGGTCTTACGCTGCATTATTAGCGAGCAATTTCCAATATGTTAAGCTCACTAAAAGTAATCCCCCCTGTTATCTTCTATATGGGTCTGCTGTCTTTTGTACACAGTGCTATCCAATTCAATTATCATGTAGATCACGCAACATGTAATCAGGGAATTCATTCTAACTATACGTACGCTTGTGTAATGTTGTTGGTGTTGTCCAGTGCTTTCGACACCCGTGCGCATGTCCAAGATTGATCCAGGCCCCTGGGGGCACACATGGAGCAAAACGAAACGAATCCGGTGCTGTGAACACCCATGGTCACGTTGTAAAGCTACACATCTGTAGTTACTATTTAGTTAAACTAAATAGAATTTGATGCTTTACTTTTTGAATTTACATGATTATAATTGTACAAATAATATGCATATTTCAGTTTTGTATAAAAAGTATTTATTATATCCGTTTCCGGTATGAGCATGCTGAACGGGCTTTCGCTTTGTACTATTGTGTCCAAAGCCAGCCTTAGTACTCACAAATCGGGGTCGGGCCCAATAATTTAAAAAAGCTGGCCCAGCTCAATATATTCCTGAAATCAAAATGGCTTAAATAAGAATTTACCCGTGCGCTTATTGGATAGGACATGCAATTACGTAAATGTTAGTAGAGTTAATCTTACCGATTGAGACACATTTATTTATATACACACAAATCGAGCCCAGTAATTAAATGAAGCTGATCCGAGTCAATATATTCCTGAAATTCAAATGGGCAAAGTGAGAACGTCGGAATGTTGGCCATATCAGAATCTAATGTGACAAATTTGCCGTATCTCATCCTTACGGACTGGCAGAGTTGCTTGAGTTCCTGGAATATATTTTGACGAATAAGGCTAAAGTTAGGACGCTTAGTCGGGTTCACGTTCCAACAGTCCGCCATTATGCTGTAACTGCAACATCAGAAAGCATAACTATTCAAGTTATCCGAAGTTGCTTCTACTTCAGTGTTTCCAGGTCTCTTACATTGAGTCCGAAGCGAAGTTTGGTTTGGTCATGCGAAGCCCTGCTTCCAGCCTCTGCACAAAGTCCAAAGACCAAGACAGGCCTGGGTACGGCACTTGACCCAGGCTGAAAATCTCCCACAGTGTTATACCGTAGGACCAGGCGTCGGATGCCGTGGAGAACTTGAGGTCAAGAAGGGTTTCCAGGGCCAACCAGCGAAAGGGCAGGGGCTCCTGAGGTCAAAACAGGGTAATATAGTTAACCTCACATAATGATGTTGAATGGGAGGCATAGGCAAGACTCATACCTTATCCGCTGCCTGTATATACGTAGCGTAATCGTACAGCTTCCTCGACAAACCGAAGTCAGTAATTTTAATATTCTGCGGGTCAAGCATTAGAATATTCCTGGCCGCTAAATCTCCATGTATGACCTTCTTTGAGGTCAGGTATTCCATCGCGGCCGCTATTTGATAACACCAACCAATCATTTGAAGCTCATAAATTGGACCGTTTTCACTTCCGGGAAGCTTGTCGTAGTGCTGAAACCTTGAAAGCCGAATAAGCTGAGTTTATTAAGAAAATTTCTGAACGCATTTCAAAAGTCATCGAACTGAAAGTATAGCGAAATGGACGTCAGATGGATTTGACTCAAACTTGGTATACATTTGTACATACATCGTGACATTCTTTTTCCCATTTGACTTTTGAGTGACCCGTAGAGGGTCAAGGGAGTGGCCATTGCCTTTCAGGGTCATTTAAACATTATTCAGGCGGTACCTATAAGTAAACCAAGTTTTAGCCAAATCCATCTGAGGCCCATTTCCCCCTACTTTCGGTCCGATATCCTCTAACGTTGGCTTACTTTCGGGCTGCATCTTTCCCTATCGTTGAGCCGAATTCTTCTCGGTATCGTTTAAGGAAACCAAGGAGGCTTCCCAACGGACAATACTCGATAACAACGTACACGCTCCCTAACCATACAAATCACTTCTTGCAATGTATGCGTCGGTATTTTACGTATTTCTGGAATTTGTATTTTGTCATGTACCGTTGTGCAACTCCCTCGTGCAGGCTCCGATGAGCTCTACAACATTCTTGTGTCCACGGATATAGATCATGACCTTGAGTTCAACGAGGAGAGCCTCTAAACACGTTTTTCCAGCACCAGACTTGATGCTTTTAATCCCCACCGGCTTCCCTCTGTATGTCCCCTTATATACAATTCCGTACTGTCCTGTCCCCAGAACCTCGGTTCGATCTAAAAAAAAAAAGTTTAGAATTAAAAACATAATATGGCTACGTCTAGTAGTGGGCTTTTGGCTTCACTCATGCACATACCGAAAATTAAGTCACTCTTCGCAATCTCAAATTCCTTGTTGTAAGGCTGGTCTACAAGCGTCTCGTATACAAACTCCAGTTCTGGAGTCTTTTCATCATAATTGGTTCCGTTCCCATTTTCAAAGGCATTTATTTCCGGTCGACTAAGCCCGCTCTGTATTTGAAACGAGCAACATAACGTTAAGGATGGATAGCACTATACAGTAGCTAAATTTTAAATGTGACACTCGCATATTCTTTAAGGCAAGTCCAGTAAACTGTGGTCGTGATTACAAGTATGATGACCGCAGTTGATGACACGGCCAAGACTATACCAAGGACGAACCAGCTTGACCCTGGCGATAGCACTAAACCCATAATGATTCAATTAAATTACTTCAATTAACCCATGGTCCTGGAATTAATGTTGGCAGCTCGCTTCTTTCCTTACCGTCAGGATCCTTACAAACACTTGAATTTCCTCACCTTTCTCGTCCCAACAATCAGTAAGGTGTGGGACTGAGATCGTTACGTTTTTTTGGGCGTCGCAGCTGGTCTCCAGTGAGCAGTAATGGGACGGCTTCCCATTGTTAGCTGGGAAGTAAATCCTATCCGGACATACGTTGGCTTCCTTTGTTGTTACTTTCGGCGCGTTACCTACATTATGAGGAAATTACATTTACTTGTTCTGCTGCTATAATTGTAGTTATACCCTTGAACGCCAAACTTCCGTTGAGCACGTCACAGTCCTTCAAAAGTTTGTCGTAAGCCGTACTGTTTCCACAATTTTTGGAGAACAGGGACCCCCATTGCTCAAACGTGTCTCCCCGGGATCGGTAAATGAGCTTTACGCATCTGATGTCGTCCTCTAAGTCGTCATCCACAAGTTCTGCAAAGAATAAAGTTTGCCATGGATTTTAATTTGTTGGGAGTTCAAGCTCTGTACTTAAGTTGAAGGATTATTTGCAACTACAGAGTAATTCGCCTTAAAGGGACCCGGTTAAGGGGGATTTTGCTTAAATAAAACGAGTATCTGTCCATTGGTTGGTCCATGTGTATTTCTTATGGGGTAAAATACGCTCAAACGGGAACCGCTTCAATCGGGTATTCCTTCAAACGGAACGAAAAAAATACAGTAATCCCGTTTAACACTCCCGTTCCCAGTTGAATAGCAGATCCACTTCAAAGAAAACGTTTCTTAAAAAATATTTTCCGACCCCTATTCTGATTTTTTATGGCTCTTCAAAAATCCTTTGGCTACAACTGCGCGAGGTTTCAGACCAAACTCGTATCAATGGGGATGACGGTTAAACGGGACAGAATTTCCTGCATTTGCGTGTCCCGTTTTTAACCGACTTACTCTGTACTTACGTGTACGGTTGAGAAGGCACTCGTTGTTTTCCTGTTTGTTCTTATCGTAAAAGTAGGTACTCAGCTAAAAAAAAATCCAAATTAAAATATTATTGGTCCTCACTGCAAATTGCTTTGAAATCGACTGCGAGAAGCCAGTACACGCGCACCATACCTGAAAAATGCCATACTGCGAATTCCAACCGAACGAGTTGTCGATTCTTCCCACTTTGGAAGAATTGTATCCACTTGCTGCATCAGCCAAACAAATCCCTATACAATAAAATGTAAAAAGATTCCCAGGAATACAGTATTAAGCCAAAAACATTTTCAAGGCTTCTCTTATTTAAAGATGGGGCTTACAGTCAGTCAGTTTTGATAATGATAACTGGACCTCATGCTTGCGCAAAATAGAGGCCAATTCACATGGACTGAACACTCGGGCGTGGGTTAGGAATCCGCCTTCGGTAATTACATACAAAGTTAAAACTAAACACACTTTCTTGAACAAGGAATCAAACATTTTATGCCTTTCATTTCCCTTTCAGGACTTTTAGGTGTTCTGAACTATGTGCTTGCAGGTTTCAGACTGTCAGGCATACAGGCTGAATTCCTTATTCCAGGGCATAGTGTGGAAGGGACACATTATTGACTTGCAAACATTTACTGTGTTTTGCCTAATCGGCTGCAAATGCTCCGGTTATATTTTTTGCTTATTTATACTGTATACACCAATGCACATCATGACAGAACGTAATCAGTAAAATGTATTGTGTCTTATCGGAACCGAGAGTTTACTTCAGGTGTAGGTATGGACGTTCTACTTGTGTATGTAAATCAAATCCTTCCTTAATCAATTCAAACATTTAGTAATATCACAGTGATTTCCAGGATTATATATGTAAGTACGTAAGCTTTGTAACAAATATTGATATTTAAGTAGGTTCCGTATGGTCATACTAGATGGACTTTTTTCGGTCAATGTAGCCCGGTCCAAGCGGAGCCAATTTAACGGTCACAAATCAGGATTGGGCCCAATGATGAAACAAAGGTGGTCCAACTCAATATATTCCTGAAATCAAAATAATCCAGATAAGAACCTCCATTTGTTTGGGACAGATAATCTAATACGAACTGAAATATGCCTAATTTCATGCCTACCTACCGATTGAGACAGTTTCTTAAGTTCCTGGAATATCTGTTGACGAATATTGGTAAAATTAGGACGGCTAGTCGGATTCACGTCCCAACAGCCCGCCATTATATTGTAACTGCAAAACCAGAAGGCATACATTTAAGCTATCTCTATGTGCTCTCAATTAATTGTTTTAGCGTCGTTTTACATTGAGTCCGAAGCAAAGTCTGGTTTGGTCATCCGAAGCCCTGCTTCCAGCCTCTGTACAAAGTCCAGAGACCAAGACAGGCCTGGGTACGGAACTTGACCCAAACTGAATATTTCCCACAATGTTATACCGAAGGACCAGGCGTCGGATGCCGTGGAGAACTTGAGGTCACGAAGGGTTTCCAGGGCCAACCAGCGAAAGGGCAGGGGCTCCTTGAGTCCAATACAGTGTTATGATTAGCTAAGGTCAAGCTGGCAGAAGGATCCTCAATCAAATCAAACCTTATCCGCCGCCTGTATATAAGTAGCGTAATGGTACAGTTTTCTGGACAATCCAAAGTCCGTAATTTTGACGGTCTGTGGGTCAAGCATTAGAATATTCCTGGCTGCTAAATCCCCATGTATGACCTTCTTTGAGGCCAAATATTCCATAGCAGCAGCTATTTGGTAGGACCAACCAATCATTTGAAGCTCATAAATCGGGCCGCTCTCACTTCCAGGAAGCTTGTCGTAATGCTGAAACCTTGAAAACGGAATACACTGAGTTCACTTATTCTGATCTGAACATTTAACGTTGGCTTACTTCCGGGCTGCATCCTTCCCTATAGTTGAGCCAAATTCATCCCGGTATCGTTTAAGGAACCCTAGGAGGCTACCCAGCGGACAATACTCGATAACGACGTATACGATACCTAAAAATGAAGAATTTGTTGTATAAGTAAATCTTTTTTACGCTATAATTTATGTATATACTGTAGGATGGCTGAGTAATTTGTAGCATTACCTTTGAGCAATTCTTTCGTACAGGCACCAACGAGGTCAATGACGTTACCGTGCCCACGGACATAGATCATGACCTTGAGCTCAACCAGGAGAGCATCCAAATACGTTTTTCCAGCCCCAGGCTTGATCGTTTTAATTCCGACCGGTTTCCCCCTGTATGTTCCTTTATACACAATCCCGTACTGTCCTGTCCCCAGAACCTCGGTTCGATCTAAACGAAAATGGTGTCTGAAAAATAAGCTCTCCATAAAAGAGCGGTTCAGAGTTAGCTTCTCAAATGCGCTTACCAAATATTAAATCACTCTTCACAATTTCGAACTCCTTGTTGTAAGGCTGGACTGCAAGCGTTTCGTGTACAAACTCCGGTTCTTGAGTCTGCTCACCTTTATTGGTTCCGGTTCCATTTTCGAAGGCCTTTATTTCTGCCCGCGTCAGTCCGCTCTGTATTTCAAGCGAAGGAAGTACGACGTTAACTTTGGCAGCTTTAGATAGATATTCAATTGTAAATTGTCCAGACAAACTTGCATATTCTTTGAGGCAAGTCCAGTAAATTGTGGTAGTGATCACGAGAATGATAACCGCAGTAGACGAAACGGCAATAACTATTGCAAAATCTGATCCGCTCGACCTGGATCCTGACCCATTCAACCAAATATTTTGTTAGTCAATTTACCAGTAGTAGCTCCCTGACTTATTTAATTTAGGTATCTTGTATTGCTCACCGTCAGAGTCCTTACGAACACTTACTAGGATTTCCCCGGCATCTCTCCCGTACAGATTCTCGGTTTGGCATTTGAACAGATCAACATTTTCTCGGCTGGCATTGTAGTTAAACTTTAGGACTGTGATCGTAAGGTTGCTCTCGGGATCGAACCCGGTTTCAACGATGTAGTTCGAGTCGCCTGGCTCAATTTTCTAAAACGGACATAATTTTGTAAATAAAATGATCGATCATTGGAATTTTGGAACTTTGCCCACATCACCTTTTGATTTTTCAACCAATAAGCCGTAATGGGCGGCGTCCCTCTAGCTTCGCACTGAATCCTTTCCAGGTACACCTCACTGACGGTAAAAGTTACGTTGGTCTCATTGGTTCTTACTGTCGGAGGCTTGCCTGCAGAAGAGTGAATCGAAGTATTGAATTATTTATGAAAATTATCTTAAGTTTGCCTTGAAAATGAATCCTACCATTTAGGACTTCACAACCTTCCAAGAGCCTGCGGTTAGCTGTACTGTTTTCGCAATTTTGGGAAAACATAGGCCCCCATTGCTGAAAGGAGTTTTTTCCGCGTCGGTAAAGCAGCTGGGCGCAAGTAATGTCGTCATCCAGCTCGTCATCTGCGAGTTCTGTGCAAAGAAAAAGGCTCACCGTGGATATTTAACTGTTTGAGTTTTGCAATTACGCTAAGACTCCGTACGTGTGCAGTTAAGGAGACACTCGTTGTACTTCTGTTTGTATTCGTCGTAGCAAAAGTAGACGTTACTTAGCTAAAAAAAAAATAATAAAAATAAAAATTACTGATCGTCTCCGGAAAACACTTTGGACGCTGAATCTATACCGCGAAATGTTGGAATCGTTGCTGCGAACGCTGTTACAAATGCAAACTAATATAATCCTAAGCCCATTGACCTAAATATACCTGAAAAATCCCATACTGCAAATTGTGGTAAGGATTAGTGTCGAATCCGGTCACTTTGGAAGAATTATATCGACTTGCTGCATGAGCCAGGCAAATCCCTATAAATCAGGAATATGCACAACACAGCAATAAAAGCTGTGTAGTGTAATAAATACAGCTGGATTAAAATATTTTCAAATATTGGACTTACAGTCAGGCAGTTTTGAAAACTCAACCTTGCGCTGGAGCAGAGTAATGGCCAGCTCGCAGGGGTTCACAATTCGTGCCAGGGTCAGGACGCGGTCGCTAATTCCATAGCAAGTTATTAAAACTAAACACAATTTCTTCAAGAAAGAATCCCACATTCTGCACGCCTCATTTCCGTTTCTCTACTTTTGCGTAAAATATGACTTGCGAACTGGCAGGCTGTCAGGCACACCTCCCTACATTCTAGTACATATTGCCGGAAGCAAACATTGCATTGTTTAACGGCAAATACTGACTGTTTTGGCTAATCTGGAAATTCTATTATTATCTCTATGTGGAACAAAAACGAGTGACGTGGAACGTGAGGCTGGGGCAGGAACAATACAGACGTTTTGACTAAATCTAATTTCTTTATCCTATTTTTAATCCTGACCTAAGCAGTCGAGGAAAGTATAAAAACTCCGGCATTGAATAAGCAATACCGCAGACTCATCGGCAACTTTAAAGTCCTCTAGTGTTTTGTATATCATTATCGGTCATATTACGCATTCCGTTTTCCGTGAACTTATTAATATTCATAGTATATGACAAACGTCAGTGTAGCTACCTATTTATATATAATCTACAGAATACTGTGCTTACGTGCATTATATATAGTACATACAATATAGCTAATCCTGAGCTAATCCTAAGAGCACTCTTCACAGACTGTAATACAGTATTTAATGTCATAATCAGCAATCAGCAATCTCCGCTATGTTCATACCCGCATATGAGTTGCAGCAGTGGTATATATGTATACGTTTAAAAGTTAGAATTGAAATTATAATTCAACAAGTGTCAACCTTGTTTTATAGACAGATGTCTGAATTCACAATCAGTTTCCACAATATTGCACAATAATTATGGTTTGATATTGTATGAACATTCGGTCACATTTTTTAACTTTCCATGTCAATGAGATTGCAAAAACTAGTCCGAATGCAAAATTATTTGGAGTGAACTAGAAGCCCGACTACCTACATTTGCGTATGTTTTGCAGGTACAGTAAAAATAAATTATACTATGTGCTATATATAACCTTGTGCTAAGTGCCATTGCGCGATTTTATTGTAAGCAAAAAAAATTAGTTCAATACTACCAGGTGCATTATTTATTGTTTTATGGCTTAAATGACTTACAATGTGTCAAAAATATAAATATTTAAGCTATGACGCTTTAAAATAATGTAGTATATAATTCACATACACTAAATTGGCTTCCAGTTCCAATAAGAGATTCTCAACGTGCATACTCGAGGGCTGTGGCCTTGTCAAAGTGAACCCAATTAGCCAGCCTAACTCACAAATCGAGCCCAGCAATTAAATGAAGCTCATCCGAGTCAATATATTCCTGAAATTCAAATGTGCAAAGTGAGAACGTCGGAATGTTGCCCATATCAGAATCTAATGTGAAAAATTTGCCGTATCTCATCCTTACGGACTGATAGAGTTGCTTGAGTTCCTGCAATATAACTTGACGAATGACGGTGAAATTAGGACGACTTGTAGGATTATTGTTCCAACACTCCACCATTATGCTGTGCCTGAAACATCGTAAGGCATATACTATTAAGTCAGCAGTAGTAATATCAGGCTCTTCTAATTGTTTCTGCGAGCATTTACATTGAGTCAGTCGCAAAGTCTGGCTTCGTCAGCCGAAGTCCTTGCTCCAGTCCCCGAATGAAGTCCATGGAGCAAGACAGACCCGGGTACGGGACTTGGCCCAGGCTGAATAACTCCCAGAGTGTTACACCAAAGGACCAGGCGTCGGAAGCTGTGGAGAACTTCCGCTCACGAAGGATTTCAGGGGCCATCCATTGCCAGGGCACGCCTTGTTTCTGGAACCAATACGGCCCTAACGTAAAGCTCAATCTTATCGTGATAGAATTACGTATTAAGCATGGTGACCAATTCTCGAGGGCGTCAAAGGCGTACCCGCGCAATAATACTAAGCAAATTTAAAAATCAAAAGATTGATAGATACCTGTTTTGAGATCATTATTGTTTAAATGTAGAGGTGGTGGGATTCGATAAGTGACCATAGTTTGTCCCTGATTGTACTTGCGAAAAGTGCGCCTGAAAGGCGTTCCATTGGTCACCATGGTATAAAGGATCATAATACCTCGTCCACCGCTCTTATATATGTAGCATACTCGTACAGCTTCCTCGACAATCCGAAGTCAGTAATTTTGATATTCTGTGGGTCAAGCATCAGGATGTTCCTGGCCGCCAAGTCTCCGTGAATTACCTTCTTTGACGCTAGGTATTCCATACCAACCGCTATTTGGAGGGACCAACTAGTCATTTGAAGCTCAGAAATAGGATCGGTCTCCATTTCGGGAAACTGGTCGTAGTGCTCAAACCTGGAATGCAGAATAGACCAAAATTGAAAAAATAAGTTCGGCAGATTTGTCAACAGTTAGTTACTTTCGGACTGCATCTTTCCCGATCGTATAGCCCCACTCTTTTCGGTAGCGCTCAAGGAAGCCAAAAAGACTTCCCAGCGGGTAGTACTCGATAACAAGGTACACCTGTCCTAGCGATAAGGAATGCATTCATTTTTAATATAATCCCAGTACTGCTATTGAAAATTAGTATTACCTTTGTTCAACTCCTTCGTACAGGCGCCTATGAGCTCAACAACGTTTCCGCGTCCCGAGACATAGCTGAGGACCTTGAGCTCAACCAGAAGCGCCTCTAAATACATTTTTCCGGCTCCAGGCTTGATCGTTTTAACTGCGACCCGTTGGCCCCTGTATGTTCCCTTATATACGATTCCGTAGTGCCCCTCCCCCAGTATTTTGGTCCTGTCTAAAAATTAGCATTGTTCAACCGTATAAGTTGGGAAATGAAAGATAATCATAGAAGCTTTTAATTTATGTAATAAGTATAACTGTAATAAGTACTATAAGTATTTCTCCTTATTTGAAGTCATTGTGATAACGGTTCAGCGCTTACCGATCATTAAATCATTCTTGTCAATCTCAAATTTCCTGTCGTAAGGCTGAGCTGCAAGTGATTCGTGTATATATTCCACTTCTAGAATATTTCCAGTCGTTAGAGCCCCATTTTCAAAGGCATTGATTTCCGCTCGACTGAGTCCGGTCTATTAAACGTTCCAAGTAAGTTAGGCTTGACCATAGCTCTACCAAATATTTTTTTTGTAATGAGAAAAAACTTGCGTTTTCCTTAAGACAAGTATAGTAAACTGTGCTACCGATCACAAGAACCATAATCGCTGTTATGGAAGCAGCAATAAGTATCACGAGGTCAGACCCGCTTGACCTTGACCCTGTACAATTGGTTCAGAACTCAGTCAATCGTTTCACGCATACATTGGGAATATATGATTCATATGTTGCTCGTCGCTTACCATCATCATCATTACGAACTGTTACTAGGATTTCCTTTGCGTCTCGCACATACAGATTCTCGGTCTGGCATTTGAACAGATCAACGTTTTCAGTGCTCGCATTGTAGTTAAACTTCAGGACTGAGGTCGTTAGGTTGTTCTCAGGGTCAAACCCGGTCTCAACAATGTACTCGGGGTCGCTGGGGTTAAGATTCTACGCAGAATACATGCATAAGGTTGATACAGTAAATTATTTGATAAAACCTTTCACAACTTTTGTACGTGAAACCTTTTGATTCTTCATCCAGTTGGCTGATATTGGTGGCGTCCCTTTAGCTTCACACCGAATGTCCTTGCCGAAGACATTCTTGACCGTAAAGGTTACGTTGGCCTCCTTTGTTGTAACTTTTGGCGGCTCACCTACACTATGAGGAACTCGCATTTAATTGTTATGCTGTATATAATTGAAGTTATACCCTTGAGCATCAACCTTACCGTTTAGCACGTCACAGCCCTTCAAGAGTTTGCGGTTGGCAGTACTGTTTCCGCAATGTTGCGAAAACATGGGCCCCCATTGTTTAAACGAGTCTTTTCCGCGTCGGTAGACTAACTCTGCGCAATCAATGTCGTCGTCCAGCTCTTCGTCTATAAGTTCTGTGGGATGAAATGGTAGTTCGTAACTTTTAATCCGCTCAAGTCTTCAATACGCTTAAGCACCGCGCCCGATTTCTTACGTGAACAGTTGAGAAGACAATCGTTGTTCTCCTGTCTGTATTCATCTTTGCAGAAGTATAAATTACTTAGCTAAAAATAATACAATAAAAAATATTACTGATCGTCGCCGAAAAAACACTTCGGAGCCTGAATCCATGCCGCGCCAAATCGATCCTGAACGCTGTATTAAATTAAAGTAAAGTATTAAATCGTTTCGGGCTCTTCTGCTCTGATTCGGCCAAAAAGGCTTGGAATAGCTATTGAGCCTAAGCAATACTACTAACCACTCTGATCCCGAAACCGGAATAACCTCCAACCTCCATACCTGAAAAATCCCATACTGCAAATTGTGGTAGGGATTAGTGCCGAACCCGGTAACTTTGGAAGTGTCATATCCACTCCCTGCATGGGCCAAGCAAATCCCTATAAAAGTTAAAAGTGTAGTCTGTCAAATGAACCGGTTATTTCATTTAAAAAAAACTATCAAAGTTTCTCATTTTGAAAGATTCAGAAACTTACAGTCCGCCAGTTTCGAGAACTCAACCTTGTGCTGAAGGAGATCAAGGGCCAGCTCACAGGGACTCACGATTCTGGCACGAGTCAGGCTACCGACGCCAATTCCAGAAAATATGAAAACTAAATACACTTTCTTCAAAAAGTAATCCAACATTTTGAACACTTCATTTCCGTTCTTACTTTCTTTAGCGTTATTGCGAATTTGGAGGTGACAGGCTATCAAACTGCCATAGCCCACTTCCTTTGTTTAAGTGCGTCGCGTTGGCGTTGGCGGAAGCAAATATTTACTGTTTTTTTCGATAATCTGCTCTACAGACTGCGGAAGTATATACATATATATGAGATCTGAGTCAGTAGCAGGAAATCGGTTCTTTGCTTTGACTCTGTTTTAGGTTTGGGACGCTTTGACTGAATATACATAGGATTGCTTATGTGTTGTGGTTGTGATTTGTGATTCGTGATCCTGCGACCTTACGCCATATAGTCAAAGTCTGGAAATGATATAGTTACCTTACATTATTTTCTGACAGATTAATTCATATATGTACATATATGTATGTAAATCCCTCCGGAATCTTTTTTTTTTACTTCAGGAAATTCCAGACATTGGCTAAATATATTTAAAAAGTTAAGCTAATAAAGGATGTGAGATTTAGGTGCACTGTAGTATACCTGTTGTGATTTAGAATAAATACCGTAACATATACTCTTATGTAGGATTAATCTGCGTCTGCTGACTTGAGGGTGAGTCAATGGGATTTGTGCCAAAAAGGCTTTCCGCGCTCCTCACAGCAGCCTGTAGTCTGTAATTATTATTGTAATTCTGTAATCTTGAGTACGAATTCGAAATTTTTACTTCATGTAAATATTTACACTGGCTAATGTTCATTTCATACGAGATGCAGCATTTGAAAATATATTATTATAATTGAACTAAATAATGCCTAGTATGTGTATGATGTATAGCACACATACATGGCATGACTCATCGTTCATCGCAAATCTCAAGGGAATAAACATCTCATATAATTTTCGACTATGGATAATATAATCGAGAGATTCAGAGTTGGAAACCACGGATTTGTAATTTTCGTATTTCCGCCATGTACATAAATCGTAGTCTAGTATACGGATATACAATTTACAAGTATTTGCGAAGTTAACTGACTCGGCGACAAAGGGGCAACTGTTCGGTGCATATTTTATGATTAGTCTATCTTCCTATTTCAACACCTTGAAATGAGCAACAGTATTATATTTATGTACATTAGCTGCTTGCATTCAGTCAACTTTCAGAAATTTTCACAATAATGATTGCATTGGGATATTTATGACGATTGACGATTCAGAGACACGAACCCGAAGCCCATGTAATTCAAGGTCGTCTATACATATGTAAACTTATGACCATGACATGGTAGTTTGTATAGAGGATCCTCCTGGAGCCTGATCTCATGATTTCCTTCTCCTATACTGAAATACATAGGTTTTGCCCGGAAAATTGATTCTATATGTATTTCTCTGCCAATAGAAAAACGCTCCTCAATAAACTCAAATCTTGAACCTCCAGACAAGTCCCAGGCACCAGCATGACATTCGCCTAATTTAATATCCTATCGCTGAAAGATTAAGGCAACTCCTGATCTCACTAGCGCCATCGCCATCGTATCTCATAGCATTTAGCATTGCACTTCACCTGCATGGAAGAGCAGATTCTTAGACATACTATTTAAATACATAAATTAATTATGGCTCCTGAGGCCCAATTGAAATATTATTGAGATTAGGCTTATTGAATTGAACAAAATAGACGAGTATACATTTCAGTATCTTTTCTGACTCGGACATCTTAAGCATTAAGCGACGCCGCTTCTTTTTCAGTTGAGCAATCCGTCTACCCGTATACCAACTTTATATGTGGTTTCCATACACAAAATATTAAGCTAAATCCGTATCGGATTCTATTTGAGTTTTATTGTATTGCGAGCATGTCTAGCCCAAAACCCCCAACTAGTGCCCTCCCGGGTAAAAACTTGATTTTGCTCAAGTGGAACGACTTCGAATCCGTCCTCCCGAAACAACTGGCAAGCTTGTATGGGAAGGAGGAACTGACTGATGTCACGCTCGTCTCTGACACACAGTCCTTCAAGGCCCACAGGGTCATTCTTGCCATGTGGAGCCCCTACTTCCGTGACGTGTTTCTGGTAAGCATACGACTGACATTATTGGTTGAAATTATTTCATTGCTCGAAGAATTTTGATCCTTATTTGTGCCCATAGGATCGTTTTGTAAAATTGGTTTCCACTGTATTTCCAATAGAACAACCCGTGCCCACATCCGGTGGTAATCCTCAAGGACGTTACGAAGCAGGACATGGAGCACCTCCTCAGCTTCATTTACCAGGGGGAACTATTCATAAAGAAGGAGGAGACCAAGCGGTTCCTGTCCATTGCCAAGTCACTCCATATCCTTGGGGTCACGGAGATGGAGCTCTACACGGCAGCAGTCATCACGGGTGACGAGGACGCAAATGCTCCGCAAGTGATTGACATCGCACCTGAAACCCGCCCTGATGATTCTACTCCGAACACCAATGCGCAGGCGCCATCGGAAATTCAAACCATGCCGCCACCCGCACCGGCGCTTCCCACGCCAAATAATGAAGGTGTTGAAACTTCTAAGAGCAACTTCGCAAACATACTCCTATCCTTGCATAAGAATAATGGGAAGGACGCTTGCGCAGGCGTAAGGCAAAACCGGATTAGCACTGCGCATGAGCCCAGAGGGGTTGACTGGGACATGAGCATGGGCATGGATCCTGCACCAAGTCAAACTCAGGTAAGCCAATGAGTTGATACTAAAATTCAAAAATATTTATAAAAGCTGCTCGAAAACAGATGTATCCAATGCAGCCCATGGACACTATGACCACGACGGAGCCCGGTCCAAGCCGGGCCCAAGTGCCAGCGCAATCCTACTACGACTGTCCGGGTCCGGACTGCCCAGTCCCTGCAATGCTCTACTCATTCAATGAGCGGCAAGTCGTGCCCGTCCAGTCCTACGCCGACAACTATTCCCAGCTGACTTCGAACCTCCTAATTGAGGCCCCCTACGAGACTCCCAGCCCCTACACTGATGCTGTCATGGAGGCCAGTGGTAGTAGTAACAGTGGAACTGCCGTTCCTGAGCCCGGACCCAGCACATCTTCAGTAACTCACGTGAAGCTGGAGGCCATGGACTTGGAGGCCGTGGGGTCCGGCTACCTCATCCCTTGCTCTGTCTGCGGGAAGCGGGTCCGGCAGACCAGTCTCAGGGTCCATATGCGAAGGACGCATTTGGACGAAGGGCTCGTGCTCAAGTGCCCCGTCTGCTCCAAGCTGATCAAGTCAAAGGGCATCTACTACAAGCATATGCACATGCATAGGAAGTTGGGACAAGTCCTCCCGTCCACCAGCAGCTTCAAGGCCCTCCGCAGTAATATGTACAGAGTTCATACATAGAGCTGCCTGTCAAGGACCAACAACGGCTAAAGGTCAACTGACCTACCGAGGGGAAAATTTTTGAGGACAAAAATTGCAGGTATAGGTACTGCTATACTTTCATATTTTCTGCAAGTTTAAGGTCATTTAAGGTCTTTAAGTTCGTGTGTATGTGTATGCATAAGACGATTCTTGCATTTTGCATAAAGATATAACAGGTAGGACTACTCTTCTCTTGATTAATTATTTATGTAGGTAGTATTGTAATGAAGAATTAAACCAACCTGTTGTGCACGCTGGACGCTGCGCAAACATTATTATAATGCTTACAAGACCAGACACCTCAGATACTACAATAGTGGTTAGTGGTTAATACTTTACCTACATATGTAGTATGTAATTATGGATTTAGATTTACAGTCATGATTCGATGCTGCTGCTTTCCCTAGTTCAAAGATTATTCATTTAATTGTCATTGATTGTTAAGTAGAGGTAGGTAGTGGTTATACGTACCGAACCACATGAAGTCACAATAAAACCTGTACAAGCTTATGTAAATGAGCTGCTTAAAAGGAAAAGTGAAACAAGTTCAAGTGCACAACGTGTCTGCCCTTGCGGTTGAGGTCTGGGTTGTGTCATAAAAAGGCTCTTCCGATTATTCACCAATCACAAACTTTTCCTTCTTCCAAATAGAAAGCGAAATCTTATGAAAATCGAAGATGACTTATTCTGTATTTACCTACATTCTGGATTTCAGTTCCCCTTAGCACTTTAAGCTAGCCGGTCTTCTACTTAATTTTGCTTACAAGCGGGTCAGTATTTCAGAATGTTTAGACACAGGAATATTCTGAAGTTAGTTTCCACAACCGTGATTGGGATAGTGTTCCTCTCTGCGCCGTGTAAAATAAGCTCGCTTGAGTCCGAAACTGAGTATAGGAATAATGCGACTGAGGCCAAGTTCGTTAAGAAAGCGGCTGATTTTACGAGTCGAATGTTGTGGTTGACCCATGACCGTCGATTCATTCTGCCGAACGGCACGCTTCTCAACATTGCACCTTCAATCACAATTCCGGTCTTTCGTCCGGATCAGAAGCCGTTCAAGGGTGGCCTCAACTCAGACGTCAAGCTCTCCTGGTATTTGTATAGTAAGTCTACTTGCGCGTGTTCATGCGCATTGAGCATTTCTTATCTGCTAAGCCGAAAGTTGCGCATTCCCATCTTTTACGGCAAAGCAAACTTGCGCAGGGGCATTATTGAGTGGTTATATCAAGCCAGAACTTGCGCATCCTTATCTACTCTTTCTTAGTTGCGCATTGAAAATTTTTTACTTGTCAAACCAAACTTGCGCAGGCGCATTGATCGGTTCTTAACTCTTGTGTTTATAATTTATAACTAAATTTTTCCTACCGAACAGTGGACTTTTCAAAGATGGGCATGGCGGGTGACCGACATCCCTGGCCCATTGACTTCTCCCGACCCCCGTTCTACCCCTTTGGGGAACTCATGCGAATCAACCCCGTTCGTCAGGGCGAGACTAGTAAAATGAAGGGGAAGGAATCACAGCGAGAACGACACCCCAAGGGTGAACAGGTCAAGACCGAAGCCGAGAATAATGAAAGCTACGACGACGAGCGGACTCCGGGAGTTTTCTTCAATCCCCAATTCCATTACAAGCGGAATCTCCGGAAGCGGTCAGTCCTCTCCCTGCCGCCGCCCGAGTCAATTCACGGCGGTGAGCGGGCCATCCTTATGCCCACCATTGAGGGCCTCATGGACAATATTGGGTTCGACGGAAGGGCCTGCCTTCTTCGGGCCGTCTGTGAGATTCACGAGTATCCTCTCCATCATGGCTATGGGCTTTTTGGGGAAATGTTCACGCTATTCTTCAGGTATACATAATGCGCTACCATAAGCCTAAAAAACGCCCTTTCAAACGCCAAAATATTGTATGACCTTTTCAACTTTCTGTTTTCCCAGCGTGAGCCGATCGTCATATGCCGACTCACATATGCCAGAGTACTTGAAGGCCGAGAATGAGGGGCGGCTCAAAGGGGACTGCTCAAAATACAAGACCAACTGCACTAAGTCCATATTTAAATGGGAGGAGAAACAGAGGCCTCAATTTACAGAAGAACAAGGGAATGAACTATAATTATTCCGCCATTTACAGTAAATAAGACAGGAAATATTTATTTTTATTTAACGCGGAGGATCCACCCGTATTTGAATATATCAATAAAGAAAAACTGATGACAGTTTAGTTTATTAGCCAAAATGGTATTTAAAAGAATAGGTATAGCCACGGTCATACATAACTGCTCAAATTCGTGCAAAGTCAATTAAGCTTAATTTAACAATTAGCAGATTTAGTTTAACAACCCATGGGACCTATTTTGAAAAAGCTCAAGCAAACGGCGTCCTTCAGGGCCTCCTTACTGCCAGCTAAATAGATAGTATTGAAAATTAAAATTAACTGATCTCTACATTTTCCTCTTAATCTTATTTCAAAGAAACTCGCGGATAATGTTCTGCCATGATTAATTGAAAGCCGTATTTCTATCTGTTCGTTATTTATTGTGCTAGACGTAGTTTTAGTTTTAATATAAATGCGCTTTACATATAGTCAAGTCCAGCGTAGTAGATGTGCATATTCAGATAGTCAATCAAGTGATTTAGCGTCAACAAAATTGTATGTTCGGCATTGTTAGCGATATTTTTCTAAATGATTTAATTCAGTCACATAAATATACTGAAATGTAGGAGAGAAGAGACAAAGTGTGTTACCGGCTTATCTTGCGATAGTCTTGGCAGGTCAAAGGTCAGAGCGGTTTTATTTAAGTTTTGATTAATTGACAGACTTCTGTTACTTCTACGGGGTATGTTGAGAAAAGAGAATTTGTGGTAAAACGGCTTGCAGTGCGTGTTGTTTATCTGAGAACGGTTAGACTAAAATATATCTACTTGTACCAACTTTAGTGTTGATTATTTCGAGATTAACTAGCTTATTTGGCCACACCTAATACCTACAATTAGAAAAAATTTGGTTAAATTAGTTACAAATTTAAAACTAAATACTGATCAAAGGCTGGCACGAAGCATAGGAGCTTAGGTTAGCGCTACCGCTACACAGAATGCTGGATATTTAATAGTACAGGATGATAGATTTTAATGAGACCTGGTGTAAAAGTAAAACAGAAACGTGTTTTAATTTGTAATTTTAAAAGAATATATTTTTGAAATTTCAATTTATTCATGTATTTGTTGACTCCCGATTCCATTTAAATTCAGCTGAAGTTGACCTCGGACCGATGTCGTTCGAGTTGATTGGGCAGGGTGCCGAAGCGAGGCTTTACAAGGGGAAGTACCTGGACAGGGAAGTGATCCTCAAAGAGCGCTTTCCTAAGACATATCGACATCCTGAGTTAGATGAGCGGCTGACGAAGGAACGAATGCGGGCCGAGCTCCGTGGCCTCCTCCGCTCAAAGGCAATAGGTCAGTTTTACTTGGACGATAATTATCATATGTATTGTACGTTGCAATGTACGTTAGAGATTAGACAGGATGTCGGTTGACAAAAGCGCAGATGTTGAATGCTCCGGGTGCTACATGTTCTTGACCTCGTCCTGTAGGAATCCGAACCCCAACAGTATACTTTGTGGATGGAAAGACCAATAGCATATATATGGAGAGATTTGAGAACGTGGAAACTGTAAACATATGCATTGGGAAATTCCTGCAGGTGAAGAACTCAATTGGCTCTATTCTTTCGTCAAGCCTGATTGAAGTAAAATCTCACGCCATATTCTTTCATTCAAAGAGCTCTGGAGGCGGCGACTCCAATCACAGCGTTGGCAGCAAGGATAATGAAAAGCTTAAGGCCCTCGCCCAGGAAGTAGGTCTCACAGTCGGGAAAATGCACCAGGCCGGAATCATTCACGGAGACCTCACCACTTCAAACCTTCTGATCCGGTACGATGCAGAGACTGAGAAGCCCGAACTCTTCCTCATTGACTTTGGCCTCAGTCACGTCGTGGACAATAGTGCTGAGGACAAGGGTGTTGATCTCTACGTTCTGGAGCGGGCTCTAACCAGCACACATTCCGGGATTCCCTGGTTCTTTGAAGTCGTGCTTCAGGCCTATCAGACGACGAATCTCCGGGACGGGCCTGAGGTCCAGATTAAGTTGGACGAAATTAGGCTCCGTGGACGGAAGCGGACAATGGTTGGCTAAAGAGCTGTTTTAGTTTCCTTTTATTATTGGAAAAAATACTATTCATCATTAACTTTAATCTCGTTAAGTTCTGAATATTTGCACCGTTTAAAAATATGAATTTATAAAGCACATCGTGATAGTAGCTTGTAGGTGATTTTGAGCCTGGATACATTATCCATGTTATTTACAAGCGGGAGGGCTGGCCTCCGGCAACGACAAAATTTTCACCCGTTATAAAAGAGGCGTCTTCGGAGGACAAGAACGACACGATCCCGGCAATATCTTCGGGCGTCCCAAGCCTTCCTACCGGAATCTGTTCCAGCATCTTCTCCACAATCTCTGGAGACTCCACCAGCTATTACAGCAGAAATTACAAGCTTAGATTTAACAGCTTCAAGTCGAAGAGTAAGTTTAAGCATCTGGAGGACATACAGCAGTACTGAATTTAGTTCGGATTATTCCCGGAGCCACACAGTTGACTCGAATGTTATCGGAACCCAACTGTTGAGCCAGAACCTTTGTAAGACCTAGGAGGGCCGTTTTACTCACAGAGTACGCTCCTAGGACCTGCGCATATAAAGTTACCGAAGCTTTACTAAAAATTCCTTAGATTTGAAGCAGAGTTATGAACCTGGAAAGGCTGGAATCCAGCAATGGACGATATGAACGTTATGGAGCCCCCTTTCCGCTTCAGAAGGTGAGGGTGGATCTCTTGGGCAAGGAGGAAGGCAGCCTTGACGTTCACTTCAAAGATTTTGTCCCAAGCTGACTCAGGACACTACAAGCAGAAGAAGAACAGAGTTGTTTGGAAACATGAACTTTTCCGGCCAAATTGAATGCTCATTAACTAGACATGTGACATGTATTCACTGTTAGAGCCGGGCCGAAGTGTGGATTAATAGCTGCATTGGAAATCAACATGTCAACCCCACCAAACTCCGCCACAGTCTTCTCAATTAGCTTAGTCCGGTCTTCCCGGTTTCCAACGTGACAAACGGTCCCCTTGAGCCGGTCCTCCGGGATCCCATCCTCTGAGTAGAGCCCTTGAAGGGCCTTCTCCACGTTTGCACTCTTTCGACTGCTGATCATGACTTTGGCCCCGTCCAGGGCGAGTCTCCTGGCTATTGCGAGCCCTATCCCGTCCGTACTCGCCGTGACGATCCCTACTTTTCCAGCTAGTTTACCGGAAACAAAGTCAGTGGGCTTGGAAGCCATGGTTCGGCTTAGGCCTGCCGGAGGAACTTGACGAAGTGTGGGTGACACTGTCCGGGATCCTAGAAGCCGCAACATATCTGTGAAACCATGTTCATGCAATTCAAATTATTTTCTGGAACACGGCCAACGACCCTTTTATACAAGATTGAACGAAATACACGTGTATTAAATATAGATATACATAACGTTAATTACCGACAGAAATATTTAGAGAGCTCTTCTATTAAGTACTTGTCACGGGTTACGACTTTAATCCTCAGTAAGTATTTTGGGACAAAGGTCACTTTTTCTTCCGTGTGGTCACGTCAAACTGCGTGACTATACTCTACATACATACATAGATTAGATATGAATACGAATAATAAGCTGCAGCTGTCATTATTGACGCACATGTACATACAAGATTTTATAGGGAAGCGTGTAAATTTCATTAGGCTGAATCTCAGTCAGATTTATATTAAAACTTGGATGTACGCTTCCGACTTACGGTATCCCTATCCATTTCAGCCCCAAAGTCCGCTGGAGTAACGAAAACAACTTGCCATGTGTTTTGCCCCGCAGTTGCTTACTATCAACGTCATTACATATTTGAGAAGTGTGTTACGTTCAGTCCTCGACAACCAATCATGTGGCTACCATTCGTCCTATTTGTTGTTAACTTCCGAACATTTTTTCTGCATACATTTTTATATGTATATTGCAAAAAATACTGTATTAAACCGTATGCTTGACAATTACAATTACTACTGCCCAGTGCAGTCTCTGCTCTTCGCTTCTGAATCATAATCTGTTGTGTCAATATTTGATTTGATCCTGATTTGCCGTACAATTAAGAGTGAACGTCTGAGTCAAACGGCGTCGGAGTTCAAGTTCGGTAAGAAAGATCAAGTTGCTAAATACAAAATACAAAATAGGAATACATACATATGTCATATGTAGAACGTAGAAAAGTAGAACCAATACGTGTACATTGCATTGACTGTATACTAACTATTTGAGTTGAATTAAATTGTTGAAGACTAACTCTATTATCTAAGAATACTGGTACCTTAGTTGGCTAGTACCTTAGTATATCCATGTATTTGCAGTTTAACTTACCAGTGTGACCGAAGTCGGTTTCTCCGAACCTGAGCCTGGCTTCTCTCCTTTGTGAACCGCCTGACTGTTGTGGCGCTACGTGAGCGATATCCGTGGCTCAATCTGTGGAAATGAAACACATTTGTGATTTGACCTTGGACATAAATCATAGTGGTATTTTTCTGTTTACCTGTACATACAGCATACAGTCAACAGTTGACAGTTACGCGGGTCATAAAAGTGACCAAGTGCAAGTAGTAGTAGTAAACGAGTCAGACATCTACATCAGAAGCAAGAAGGAACCCGCTTGAATTACGTTTTAATACTTTCGTGGGGATCAGCAATTATATTCTGACTAGCCAACAAGCCCGCCCTAACGCGGAATCAGCAAATAATTTTCTACACATTTCTCGAGTACATGTGCCATCATACCAGCGTTCAATATCTTTATGGCTCATGTACTCTAGAAATGTGTAAAAAATTAGTTGCTGATTCCGCGTTAGGGCGGGCTTGTTGGCTAGT
>JAQFZY010000341.1:0-32325 GCA_034696285.1 Hypogastrura burkilli
TACATCCTGTAGTTTTGACAACATCAGTTTATTCAGTTTTTTGTTCACAATATGCTTATGTTCATCCATTGAGACAATTACCAGTGAAACATATGATGCGTATTTGAAAATTAGAAGCACTTTCTCTTGGAAATGGACAAAACATAAATTTGCACGAAATTACCGTAAATAAGTTTTTCAAACCACGATTCCTTGGAGTTATTTGGCATATCGGTCCATGGACCGGACCGGACCGGACCGAAAACGTTCGGTCCGGTCCGTTCCGGTCCGCGCCAGAGGACCGGACCGATCATTTTCGGTCCATAGATTTCTCTTACGGTCCGGTCCGGTTCATGGCTTGGACCGGACCGGACCGGAACGTGCGGAGCCCTATGGGGTAGTCAAAGAACTGGAAGTCTTTCCCGTGTATCATTTCTGCGAAAGGGGAATCACCTCGTGCGAGAGTTTCAAGGCAGGAAGGTTACTCCATGCCAGAAATGAACAAGTGTTCTCTGTTTATTCTTCAGGTTTAATTTAACATTTAATTTACCCAGGTGTTTTTAGTGCTGGGAAATGAGAAACTGTGGAGAGAGACAAAGGGTTGTTCCTCCGCTGTCGTGTTCTGATTGTCATGATTTCCACGCATGAAACCTGGAATCCCTTGTAGACTGGGCCTTTGTTGGATATACCACTGCTGTTGTACTATACAGTTGCTCCTCTTCGTACCCTATTCAATAATTATATAATATTTTTTACTGGACATAATCACGATGACATGACGAGTAATTGCTCACGAAGTACGCCTGTTCTCCTTACAACGGATATGGCGTTCAATGTTCAATTTAAAGTAGTTGGACGGCAGTTCTTAGCACGGTGCATAGCAGGATGGCAAGGCTATGACTTTTGCTTGGGGGTGTTTCTTTTAATTAAATCCATAATCATAACCTTGTGTTATGTCAGTGTCAATGTCACCGTAAATGAGACTTGTTATGCTCATGGAGGGGGAGGGGTTGCACTAAAAGTTATGGCATCCCGATCCTGGCACTATTGTTTGAAACAATTCAAATTAGGTGCTTTGGACACTATTATACCAGTGCAGTAGTATCTCTAAGCAATCGATTTCGGCGCCGCCAACACTCCTTCGGCTCGTATAAAGCCGTTCCCAACTGTATTGTCTCAGACAATCCCGATACGGCACTTCACAAACCGTTGTACCCGTAAAAACACGTTTCGAGCGCTATTGTCTCAGAGATATCGAGCTCGCCGTCGCGGACACCATTCGGCCTGTACAAACACGATCCGAGCCCTATTGTCTCAAAGAAATAGAATTCGACTCGGCTGACACGCTCGCACAATATTTCATCCTCGATTACGACGTGTTGTTACTTGTTACAGGCATTTCCCGCGCGGTTACGACATGAGATATTCGTAATTGGGCTTACTGTCTTGATTTATTTGTACTTGTTTATTGGAGCTTATCTTAAGAAGTATCCACCCATTTATAAAAATAAATAAAACTCCAGTGTTTGTCTAAAAGTAACCAAAGGTCACAGGTCAATGAAGACCACCCTACCCAGTAGCCATAGAAATTACGACAATTTTGACGTATCAATCATGAAAATCGGTCAGCTAGTTTTCGTGAAAAACCTGTACATTTACATACACAGACATACATTTACACACGCACATTGACACGCCGACCCACGAATCCACGAATCCAAACCAATCCACGAATCCAAACCAATCCACGAATCCAATAACTATGACTATGAATAGTTGTCTTGAATGACACAGGAGCAGGAGAGAGTGAGGCTGGGCTTGTTGTTTAGTCCAGCATTTAGTAACGGAAAACGGCTACATCTTGGAAACTAAAAATAATTGAGATTGATATTGATACCCTCGTAAGATGTGCATTCCGTATCCGTATGAGGATGAAGCGTTTTTAATAGAAACTCAGGATTTCCTCAATTAAATTTCTTTCGGCAAAGCCAACCTGGACATAAAATTACGCAATTATAAGGTCTACAGGAACAACGCTTGAATTCCAGTTCCAGTCCAAGCAAAAAGCTTTGTGCTTTCCCCTGTTTCATAGGTAGCTCGGTTGGCGGATCTGACTCGAGGTTGCTATGATTCTCATGTCATGAAAGGTTTGGACTCCGGACGTTAACACGGATTAAGTCTGATTGGAGCAAATGAAAATATAGTGTCGAAAGAGCTTGAATGGAGTCTAAGTCTTAAGTCCTCCTAAATCCCTTCTTCAGAATATAGACATGTGTCTTTTGTCTACCCTCCTAACTTTGTCCAGCACTCGGCATTTCGAGAAGTATATTCTGCTTCTGCAGTGAGAATATTAAATACTAAGCCTAGAAATCCTAGGACTAAAGTCAAATAACTAATAGTTTGCTACTCCTTTTTAGTCCCCATTGAATGGAAATAGCAGTATTCGGTATCATGTGTAGTTAGAAAATTAGTTTGAGTAGTATCAGTACCAATTTTATCAATTTAAATACTGATATTTTAATAAATATGATATCATTCTTTATTCTCCAGAGTATAGCATTTAAAGCCAGTGAGCATTTATATAAATAGGAGTGCGAAGTGGGATTTCTCAATGGTCCCCGATGAAATATAAACGTATTAAATTGAAATATTTTACTTATATTCAAATAGGGAATCCCGTTATCATTGTCCAGTCATTTAAATTAAGAATTTACACAGGAACAGAGGGGTTCCAATACCAATAATGAGACCATCATGGAGAGTAAGCTTCAGTATGAGCAACATCCGAAGTCAAAGTAGCTTGGTTCCATGTTCCGCCCGCCTTGAACATGGACGCTGATAGTATTATTAGTTCCAGCAGGGTCGGAACCGGAAGGCAGTTTCAGTCTGTCCTTAATTTCCGAGGCCATGGTTATGAATGCTTGGTCAACGTTAGTGCCGGACTTGGCGGATGCTTCAATGAACGGAAGTCCAAGTCTATCCGCATAGTCCTAAAAAAGCACATGCGAAACATCCAGATTATATTTAAATATTCCAGCCTAACGGTTTTATAAAAAAAATTTCAGTTTCCAGCAAGTACCTTTGCTTGCTGATAGCTGACCACCTTCTCCAAGGTCATGTCACTTTTATTTCCAATCAGGAGCTTGTTGACTCCTTCACAACACAACTGATTCACCTCTGATAGCCATTTCCCGATACTTTTAAATGATTCTAGGCGAGTTGAGTCATAGACGAGAATGACACCATTGGCTCCGCGATAGTAACTTTGCGTAACCCCTCGGAATCTTTCCTGTCCAGCCGTGTCCCACTGTGAAGGATTAAGACAAGACCATAATTTGTGATCGGAATCAGGTACCCATTAGCTATCTGTCTGTGTCGGTATTGGTTAGCTCCAATATAAATAGATGAAAGTAATGAACGTACTATATTCAGCTTAATTACTTTCCCATCCAATTCCACAGTGCGAATTTTCTGATGGAAACATTCGAGATTCGAGAATCATAAAAGGGGAGGAAAAAGGAAAATGCAATTATATTTAGCCAATGACTTAAAATAAGACTCACGAAATCGACTCCTATAGTATGAAAATTTGTCTCCGTATATGTGTCATCCTGTAAGTGGAAGGAGCTAATTACAGTAAAACATGTTACACATGACCAGCTACTGGAACGTAACACGGCCTGAATAATAGTGTTGAACTTTTTACCGAAAATCGTAAGACCAGAGAGGATTTTCCAACAGACGGATCCCCAATAAGTATAAGTTTGAATGCACTGTATTTGTGGTAAGAAAAGTGAGACTTTAGATGCAATTACAATCTGCTCGCTTATATATGTAGGTATATTAAGAAAGTCATTTAGCGAAACATTTCTGCAAAATCATTCTCAATACCTGCTATTTGTAATTGTGTAAAATGTACTTCATACATACACTTAATGAAACAAGAATATGTATCTTACTAGTCGTAGTCAGACATGGTTCCAGTCTTCACCTCAAAGTTAGGAGTTTAATAAATATTCACTTGGTAACTGTGGATAACACTGGGACTTGTTGGAACGATTAGTAGAAGCCGAGCGTTAACCTGGCAGGTCCAGGAGTCATTTCAGAACTGTTGTTGAGTTACCAGCATGCGACTCACTCCTGCTCTAAACTGTCCTTCAATAGTTGCGTATTAATTCGTGTTGATCGTTAAAGATACGTTGTTTCTTTCCACTACTATCCTTTTCTATACATCATGTGGGTTGCATCGTATGATCGTATGTTACTGGTTAAGGTTAGAAGCTACTTACTATTATGCAGGTGCATGGGATAGAAAGTGACCAGACCATGTGTATTACGTGCGCCTCTACGCCAGTGACTGTTTATTCTATCCAGTGAAGCATAACATTACTCATCTACATATGTTTGTATTACGTACTATCTGTACTACCTATTACACGTAGTATATTCGCACCGGAGGAATCGTGATTCAGGATTGATGAGCACACTATAATTAAAACAGAATTGTATACACAGAATGTATTGTGGGCATAATACATACATACATGACATACTTTATTAGTCTTGCTCATTTGCATCCTACCTATCGGCAAAGATTAAGCTCTAGCCATAATAGTGGTCAAAATTAAAATATACGCATTAACTCAGGTCAAGTGTTGTCATTTATGTTAAATAAATATCAATATGAAGGGTTATGCTTACGAAGTAGCATCTACCTACTAGAGAATCCTGGCTTTTAAAAATCCGTATCTTGTGTATTCGATTTTCCGATTTGAGATAGCATGTTGCTCTGTTTATTTTGGAATCATCTGTGGTGAAATGTTAATGTCCTACTGTAGTTATCCATTTCCGATCCCATCCCCCTTGTTTTGAGTCAGTCCACTGATATTTTGTATACATATATGACAGTAGTGTCACTATCAATTGTAGCTAGTGCGCGTATTAAGCGATCCCGATCCTATTAACAGGAATGGACTGATAATTTATTGAATTGATACTTCTTTGAAGAGCTCTAGTTCAATTCGCACAGGACTACGTCGGGTTCTATTGTTGATAACCCGCATACTAGCATATTTCTATGCATTATGCTTCAATATTGATAGTAATGATTCATGAAGAGAAAAGGTTAGTAGGTTCGTAGCTTTCTAACTGAGAAGCCTCTCACCTTTCCCTTTCATTATACACAATGCTGGATGGAGAGCGTAAGCCGCATAACACGTACTGCAGCAGCAGCGTAATCAGAACAAAAAGGTCATCTGCAGCTGCTTTACCTTATCCTGTGTACAGTAGTGATTTTGTGGACCTGGATTCTTGAGTGGATCAGGTTTAGTTTGGCCGCTACTTGGGTTGTTTTGAAGCCATCTGCTTCTTAGTTTTTGCTATCACTGTCGTGTGCCACTCAGGACTGAATTCGGATCACCCAACAATAGCTGCCTACCATTTCATCTCTGGAAACAGAACCATTCATGTGACTAAGGGCCATTGAATTGGCAACTTGCACTCCCCGTTGAATTAAACTAGTATACCGAATTTCGTGAGTATTTGCTTAAATTTTAAGAAGGTACTTTCTTAGTGGAAAATATTGAAATCAGGGTTCGTAATTCAGAAATACATAAACTTTGTATTTGCCCATTACCTACATTGTACATAACATAGTTCTTGTAAGTTGTAGACAAATGAAATGATGCGACTCCAAATGGACTCCCTTTGTTCTGTAATTGGAGGAGACGGTGCTTTTCATGATGAGGAAAAGCCCACCATGTGTTCTCTATATTTTAAAATCAGGAGGAGGAGACGGAAGTTGTAGGTGGCAGTTCATTATATAACTTCAAAGACCATACACCATAAGTCCATCTGCAGCAGGCTGCACTAGATTTCCGAAACTATTACAGCATCCCAACATATGGACCTAGTTTGTATTTTTCTTTGACAGGAGTTTTCCTATCTTGTTAGCGTGTATTATTAGTCAGGCGAGTGCATTTTTATTAAGTTATTTAGATAATCAAAGAAGTCGAATGAAGTAATCCAAATAATACAAAGTAGTAAAGTAGTGTAACTTTGATGATGAGAGGGAGCTATTAATTTCCTTACAAATGAGTCTCCTTCCATATCAGGCTGTATATGGAAATAATGTCTCATGTCCATTCCCATGATGACAGTTAGGCAGTTAATGAATTTAAATGACAAGGAGAGCCAGCGTCTGAGTGCACGGTGCACTATTGAGGAAGGATGGAAGCGCTGTTGCGATTGCGATATTATATTTAACAAACAGTTGCAGGTTCCACCAGCAGCAGGCTACCGCCTAACTTGATTTGGAATCCCTCAGTCAGGGGCGTAGGCAGGTTTCTGGTTCATGACAGTAACCAGAGCACGTATACAAAGTTGTTTTTAAATTTTGTTTTATTAATATTGTCTAAAATACACCTCGCTTCTATTGCGCTGACAAAATCTGTATTAAGGAAAACGGAGTTCGGTCATAAGTAAGAATATTCGCCAATGTTGACATTTGGTATTTACTTTTGAACATTTCAGTACCTCGTGAACCCTATAGGCGCCCCTGTCCATACTTTCACTCGGCCTGTCAATGAGACTCTCCTATCATTTGTCTTACTTCTTATGACAATTGAAACTGAGCTCGTTGCAGGTGGGGGCCTCAGTTAACTGCATAATAAATTGAAATGGACGTACTTATTCCCAATTTAAGCCTCCTTAATGTACCAGGGAGGTTCCACAATGGGCAGCATTTCTTGCATCATCGACTGTCAAAGGGCTCCCTAATTGTATTTGTCATCCCGTACACTAATCCATCCATATCAATCAAGTATCCCAGGGTCCCCTATCATTATCCACTAGTTGGAGTGCCCCATTGTTTTCTGCGGTAATATGATCAGACTGGGGCGGTTTAGGCCCAAAAAGTAATTAAGAGGAGCCGGTGTGATTAAATTAGAGCCAGGCTCTTGCATATTAAATCGAGTCAACCCTACCCAGTTTTAAGCTCTAATGCAATTTGGGCTTGTGTTATGGGGGAAACGGACGCTAATAGAAAGCTTTAAAATTTGTATTTATGTTCTGGATAATCCCCATATATTTCCATTCCGCCTGCCTCTGTCATTTTCGTGGAAGGGCCTAATGAATAGGGAGCCCCTTTGCCTTTTGTTTGAGTCCAAAGTTCATTAGGGGCTGGAGTAAGTGTCATGTGTCCCCGGTCTTTTGGGCGGATCCTGAACCTGAACTTTTCCGTATGCCATGATGTAGGAATATTGTGGGTCAGGCGTGAATGAGAGGGATTTAGGTTTAGGTCCTTTAGGGTGCAACAAGGGTCTGTGCAGTATGGTATTGGAAAGTTCAGGGGTAGGTACCTAAATAAATCTTGGGGCCCAGGCAGACTTGGAGGGCATTGTTACATTGTTGTTGACCGACTTGACACTGTTTGATTTGGATCTTCGCAGCCTCTGAGACACTTTCCTGAAGATGGCTGCCCAAATCGGGAGGCCTAGGAGTAAGATATTTGCTTAGTTTAATTCAGTGTCCGTGACCGAAATTTATATCTCCACTAAATTGTATTGTTAAAGCTCCAATGGACCGGAGGTGAGTTTAATGAATAAACGTCCATTGTACTTGACGATTTATTTTTATTAGGACTACTTGGAATTCCTGATTAACATTTGTTAGTCATTTAAACTGAGAAGGGCTAGGCTGGAAATCAATTGAATCATGTATAGTGTCCAACAGTTAATTGATGGAAGCGATAAAAGACATTGTGTTCTGCCAGGCTGACCCTGCATTCCGTTCTATAGCCTGACAGTGTTGTTCAGAGCAGATGGAAATTGTCCTAAAGGTCAACCAAACTCTTACTTATAAGGTGTTTGAGAAAGTTAAGAGATGCAAATGCACAGTGCCTGATTTAATGACTTTATGCTTATTTTAATTGAGCAACTGCGGATCTTGATAGCGAAAGGTCAAGTAGAGTGCATCTAATTGTTTAAATACATAATAGGTAGTGGATCACTTATGACTTAGTATCAATATCAGGCATCATTAGTTTGTGAAGAAAGTTGGCTATAATATTGCACAGGCATACGATACAGAAATATGATACGTATTAGGATTAGGAATTGAGAGAGCGGATTTGAGGTTAGGGAACTCTGTAGAATCATAAATGCTGTCAATAATTACCGGAGGATTAATTGTTTTCATTATATTGGACATTTTACGAGTTTGTATGAGGAGCAATTATTCCTGCAAGCTGTAAAACAAAAAAAAAGGCAGCAGTAATTAAGCGAGTAGGTCGTTAATGTTTTCAATGTTGTGGTGGCCGAGTTCTCTGGGATCGTTTTCATAGTTTGCATTTTATGGCGATTGTTAATTTGTAATTTGAAATCTACAATTCAATTCGCAGCTAGTTAACTCAAATTTCACCTTACCAGCAATGGCACTAAGTACTACTATGTATGTATATGTTGTGATAATAAACAGGAAGAAGTTTTGACGGACTGTAATATACATCATTCAAATGAAATTAAAAGTCATGAAATTAATTAATTATCCGTGCAAAATAATTTTTGCCTGTGCAATGCCATGCTTTGTCGAACTATTTCCATATATCCGACATCGACATATGGGAATGAAGTAGATTCACTATATTATTTTTAAACGTAAATTATTTAAATTAAGCTTGTCTCACGAAACTCCGTCGTGAGCCTCGTGTCACACATTTGCAGGAGGCCAGCCTACCATGCTGGGAAGTTTATCTACTACTGGATCCCTATAAGCGGTGTGGTTTATTTGCATATTCTTAATCTCGGTAAACAGCTACGCACGAAGTTTAAAATAAAAGTACAAAATTAGTTTTAGATGTAGCGGCTCCCTTGAAACTAAAGTAAGTGTTCATTGTCCCGGGATTAAGTGTGATGCGTGATGATTGTATGCGTTTCTATGATTATCAGAACCAGGATGGTGTCAGATCTTGTATTTAAATCGGCTATAGTAGATACAATGTACAAATACGCCTAATTCAGGTGAATAACTTTGCCAGTTCCGTGTTCCACTGTAGTAGTGTAGTTTACAGATGCAGATCCAAAAGATAATAATGATAAATAAATCGTTATTTGCAAAGGCATAGGGAGTCCAAGTTCATGAATCTCCCAGAGATAGGGATCAAAATTTGTATGCTAATCAAGCCCAATATTGTATTTTGATCAGGGTCTTTATTTATGCTCCGCAGGATCCTCGACTGACTTGGTGCCGACGCTCCTTACGATGTACGATACGTTGATTGCACAACAATTATCGGATGGGCATCTCCCACCGCAATGCGCTTCCAATGGAGATGGCGGGCTCAAGAATTCCAACCCTTCGGAAACAGTTCGATGGTCCCCCGTCCCAGTGACACCCGGAAACAGTGAGACTCCGAATAGTAACTGTAACAGCTCATCTAAAGAAAGCGCTATGAGTAGCCCTGAGTCCAGTTCAACCTCTCCGGCCAATAGCCTCCAACTGCCTAATCGTAATCTATGTCCGAGCCCTGAGTCCCTCAACAATAGTCTACCCAAGGGAGGGGTAGGGTCCAAAAATAGCGCGAATCAGGCCACGGCCCAACAGCATCATCTCTACGGCGTCCTCAGCCGGAGCTTCTCCCGATGGTCCTCCAGAATAACAGATAAGTCGAGCAAAGAATCCAAGGGCTCACCTGCCAAGGGCAACAAGTCCAAGGGACAGGCCCAAATCCAAAGGCCACTCTCAGTCAACTCAACGCTATCCTCCACATCATCCTCATCATGCTCGTCAGAGTCATCGGCTTCCCTTGGCCGGGCTCCCAAAGCCTCGCCTGAAGAGGAAGACGTTGACCCGATACCTGATGCTGACCTGAGTGACGAGGATGGCGGTGTCAAGAGCGGGCCTCTTCCTGAGCAGATTAGTAATCCCAGCTGTGCTACTGACCGGTGCTTTAGTAACACTACGACTAAAGGTAAGGCACTTAGTCTAAAACACCTGCAAAACAAATTCAACAAATATTCATGATACCTACAGAAAAATATTTTACCCTTGGTACTGAAAAATGCTTGTTCCCAAGAAGGAAGTTCCTTGCTATCAAAGCGAGGATCAGCTTAGTTCAGTCCAGATTAATTTAAATTAAGTAGGTTATCTTCGACTAAATTAACTTAGTTTAGGCTAGACTGACCTAGGTCTAAATTAATTTTGGTAGGTTAGGTTGCTTTAGACTAAATTATTTAAGTTTGTTTACGTTAGAGTAGTCTAGATTAATTTTGGTAGGGTTAGTTTAGCCTAGATTAGTTTAGGTAGGGTTAGTTTAGGCTAAATATATTAAGCTAGTTTAGGTTAGTTTAGGCTAGATTAACTTAGTTTGTGCTTGTTAGGACAGATTAACTTATGTAAATGTAACGTTTTGGCTGTTCCTGCCAGGCTGGGTGTGATGCCAGTTGAGAAAGTTTTTTTTTAAATGAACATTGGGAATTGAGAATATCTGCCACGCTAAAAAAGAAGGCGTTCATAACAGCCGTTCATAACTTTTCTAGAAAAATGATTTTACTTACTCTAGAGATCACTAGACAACGCCTGCTAGAAAACGTTATCCAAGTGCACCGAGTAGCTAAAGGTACAAGTGCATCCAAGTAAGTACATAATGCACTTCCATGCGTATAATAGAAAGCTGTCCTGCCTAAAAATAACAGCGAGGGTTGATTTTTTATTTGACTTTGAGAGAGTCCCGGATTGATATCAAAGTAGGGGGTTGGATACTGTTGACTTACTAATAATATTCGGAAGGGCCGAGGCAATACTATACATACTAGTACTAGTATATTCCCCGCCTCACCAACCATTCCATTGTTTACTTACCCATTAGGTCCTGCATTACTTAACGTAACATCTTTCTGCCCTCCCCTTTGATTATGGATGCACATGCATCTTTCTCTGGTGTTCACTTAAGTAGCCTCACGCTCTGTGTATTTTAACTACTAGTCATGCTTCCTTGCGTAAATCGATGCAGTCATAATTTTCTCAAGTTCACGGTCCCATTTATGTTCTGAAACACGCTATTCCTGCCCTTCAAAGAAGTACATATAGGACGAAGCTTTGAAGGGACTGTAGATGTGACTAAGGGCTGGAAAACCTAAATGCAGAGTCATGTAATATTAAGCACTGTATTAGCTCGGCTGGACTGGCTGGGCAAAGACGCCATTCCCATTCGGTTTCATGCAAATGCTTCGGAGTTCATTGCATTCTATGCCTTTTGTTTTATGCCTGTTTTGAATTCTGTAGCGTCTATTTAATAAAGCGTCGTGCTCTATGGTCTTTTCAGCTCATATTTAACACTACTAAAAGTGGACATGAAGGGCCTGGACGCTTCATGGCATTAATGAAATTGAAACCATCTAATACGATTCACTTTTACTCCGCCGCGCCGTCGATGCTTTCTGAATTCGTGACCTCGGAAATCTATTCGGACTCTTACTAGAGCTTTCAACTTCCATTTTACTGTACTGGTAGTACGACAAAGCAGAAGGCCATAAAACAAAGTTTTACTGCTTAGAGCGGATAATGGGTGCTTTGTTTAGATCATGCGCTCGTAAAGCCTTATCTGCACTATTCGAAATATTGCACTCGGAAAACCAACATGGCACTAAAGGTCAGAAGGTAATATAATGGCTGCTGGTGTAATTAAGAATGCAGTCTGAGTGCAAGGAAATATTTTGAACTCGAGGCCTATCATGATCTACTATTATGTGCATAGAATAGGCCCATCTGTTCACGTATTACGCCTTTGAGCCCGTACGGATAAAAACAATAAACCCGACAGTAGTGGGAGTGCGTTTTTGTAGGCATGGCAGGAGCCGCATAATTCCCCTGCGTGGTCAGAGGGAATGACACGAAAGGATGAAAACATAATAACAGTAATTAGCTCCGTGCCGCTTAATTAACTTTCCAGATGAACTTGTATCCCTCCCCGAATATTTATTACTTCCAGCCGTGCACTGCGTACGGATCCAAAATAGAGCATTTTAAAGTTTTAACACGTATGCCAATGTTTATGTGTTTACACACCCTCCTCCCTACGATTTGAACCGACCAAAGGGTTCCTTTAATGGATTAAATTAGACTAACCCCCACTCACACATTTCCTGGCTAAAATGCAAGACTGTAATTTGTAGAAATGTTCCAGTGTTTGTACATTTAAACTTTGCCTTCATAGTTCATGATGTATAATTAAATACGATTCGAAAGGCTTGTATTTGGGGACATCAATTTTTGTTCCCTTTTGACGCTTTAGCTTAAATAAATGTACGAAAAATGACTTACCTTCTGCGGGAACAAATAAACTTCAAAATAATCTAACCGCAATCAATTAAATCTAGCCTAACCTTACATATAACTGGATCTAGCGTAAGCTAACCTTACTTAATTAGCTCTAACCGAAACCAACCAAACCGAATTAAATATTGTCTGAAGGCTGACCTAACCCGTCCTACGTAAATTCAGTATAAACCCATCCTAGCCTTGGCTGCAGCGCAAATAACTTCTTAGGACCGTCCATAAAACACGTTCGTCAAAAAAGGGAGGGTGGGGGTAACAGAATTCGGACAAACCCGGACAGCAGGGCGTAAGGGGTTTTCCATAAAACGGACGTCCAGAAGTATCCCACAAATTAAGTATTCCAAATACAAAATTTTGTATGATTTCGGTATCACATTTAGTTTTTCTTATATACACAAAACTATTCTAATGAACGCAGCTTTTCTAAAGTCATATCGAACAACATGACGCATCTCATGAAAAAAATGCGAGACTTAATATAGGTATAAATCAGAGCAAAAATGAACAAGTATATTTTTAATCAAATCGATAACCAAAGTTTCAGATAATTTGAATAAATAAAATGAAAATTATAAATTAATCACATCCTATACAATCGCGAAATTATCAAAAGGGATTCCGCACATCAGGTGAACTAACTTTCAGTTGTTCAATCAAACCTTTTAGACTTTTAGACACAACTCACAAGCTTTATTTTTTTTCTAAATAGAAAATTCTGATAGACGTATTTTAAAATTTTGAAAGGTTTGAAGGTGACGCAATTACAAATAGCTAAAACCAAGTTAAAAACGTCGTGTCAAGTGTTTATAAAAAAAATGTAAATATTTGTTTTAGGGGAGTCAAATTGTAAATTCGGACGTCCTTTTAAGGGAGAGGGTTGTAGAATTCGGACAAAGTCGGACAATAGGGAGGGAGCGGGTTCAAAAATCGTGTTTTTTCACAGACGTATTTTATGGACGGTCGCTTACGAGAATCAGTATTTATTTTGGCGTCAACCAGCATTGTTATGGCATTCCTAAGCTGGTTGTAAAACATTACAAAAATTCCAGCTAGGACTAAATTAACGATACTTTATGCGTTGGACTATTGACGCTCTAATTACGCGGAACTCCTGATTCTATGGTTCTACGTTAACGTTAACATCTAAGCTTAAATCCATTGTGGAGCAACCTTCAAATTCAAATGTGTCACAGAACAGAGGAAATAGTAGTGAGCATAGTCTACATTTCTGCACCCCATATCCTTTTCCGAATATTAATCTGGAATCTAGGCTGGAGCTAGGGAGGGTTGGTATTAATGGCCTGCTGCGGTGAACTATGCTCCCTCTAATACAGACGTGATGTGATAGTAATCTTGGTAAGGACGGCCGCGTTTCTGGCTTTGCGGCATCTCTAGAAATCTTAGTTAATATTAAATGGTATTAGTTTAGAACATGTGTTTTTTAGGATCTGGGTACTGTAATTGCATTTCTCCATTCATGGTCTCATTTACAGTTCCACTTGGCTTAATTTTCAAGAGCGTACATATACATACTGCACAATCATGCGTTCCAAACTTCCTGGACATTTAAAGCAGAGTTCCACCCCTTGTGTTCCTAATGAAGATTTTATGTGATTCTGTTTCTGCTGAACCCGCCTTTCAAGGTTGAGGGGTTGAGTGAGGGTGAGCCGGCTTCATTTTCCATGCAATGGTTCTATGTGGCCTAATAATATTCAACTTCGTGTGCTCGGTCTTACTGGTCCCAGGGATAAAGCCCTGGTCTCAAAGAGATCTGCTGTTACAGGGATAAACTTTAGGACCTTATGGCCCTTTCTTGCCCTTCCGGTAATAGAAAACTGAGACCGTTTCCTGTTTAACAAAACTTTAAGAAAATGTATACGCGATTTTCTCCGAACGGAAACTTTTCCTTTGAATTTTCGTAGTAGCACAGAGAGACGCTGGACATTGACTCTGGATCAGATTCTGTTAGTCTAGACCTAGACTGGATTGGAATTTGAAATTTATCCGTCCCTTACGTAAGACTCTATAATAACGTTACGGAAACTTTCTTGTGAAGTCAGCTAGTTCCAGTCCTGTTAAGACTGTATTATTATTCGGTTGAACATGAGCGAAAAATGTACATATTTCTCTACAACGTTATGTATATGGACGTCAACTGTCGATATTATTGATCTGTTAACCGCCGGGGCTTTCGACAATGGCCTCCCAAGGTTCCCGTTGTTTGTCTGGTTCTGTTCCCGGATTCCAAATCCCGCACATTCCCGTCTTTCCTCCCTTCTCCGTCAAATTGCCTGGTATTAGTCTGGCTCCTGGAAGTAATTCTCCAGCCAGCTCGAACTTAGCACTGCGGAATACGTCGGGTGAATAAATATATGTATTGTGTTCTCACTGCCCACTTCTTGAAGCACTTTCTGTTAGGGGTTAGCCCAACTACTATTTGTACTTATAGCTTTTCGGATTCAGAAGCAGTAGGTTGTTCTTGTTCTTGGTTCTTGGTCTGCTTACCGCTGCCCTACCGTACAACGCAAATTTCCGCAAACCAACCTAGCATGTCTGGCACAAGATTATGCTAGGGTTCTTATTTCTAAGAACAGGGGAGAAAACAAATTAAGCACGCACAAATTGCGATTAAGGGAGAGGAGGATCGGATGGGATGAGGAAATAAAAGTGACACAATGCGTAGAACTAAATTACAGCAGAATGAAATTCGACTAAGTTTATGAAGCAGTATTAAAAATTAAGTTTAAAAACTGTGTTACGCTTGGCGCAGAAACGATGTATTGAATAAATTATTTGCGTTAAGGCAGTCCGCGTCAAAATTTACAATTTCTGCTTAGAGTTTGTTTTCCTTCGACGGTTTTCTTTTATGGTCAGTCATCAACTGTCAATGACCCTTGCACTAATTTCCAGATCAATTTCTGTAATATCCTTGCAAAGCTTAGGACTGCTGCTGTGTACTATGCAGCAATTACACCAAGATATAAATCAACGGAAGTTGGAATATTATAGACTGTAACAAAACATACTAAACTGGTGCTGAGTTGTCATTATGCGAGAAAGTTCATCGCAGGTTGTAGACTGGACGTTGGGCATTTCCGAAGCCATAAATAACAGTACGAACATGAACTGTGTTTAGGCCATAATAATGACATATCTGGACTCTGGACTAGTGGGTACCTGGACAAGGTTTCTCTGATTCTTAAGCATGCTTGCTTCGGTTCCAATTTGACAGAGTTATTCCTTGTAATCTTGCAGAAAATGGAGAAAATGGGGGCCGGACTCGGGTCTCGTATCCCGTTCCCGTCCAAGGAAGACCCAAGTTTTATGACCCTAATCTGAGCTATATGGATCGAGTCGTGATGGAAATTGTGGAGACGGAGCGGGTCTATGTCACGGATCTCCGGGAAATCATTTCGGTAAGTTGCTTTCTCTCCTCTTTAGGCTTCAGCAGACACGGACAGGGTCATGTCTTATTCATAACTCCCATTCCACTATTTCGGTTAATCATGTACTGACACACACGCCTCTGCCCTATATGCCCTCCGTTCCCTAACTTTCCCTCTCGTGTTAGTCTACTAGGGTGTCCTTAAGCGATGAGTCCCGATTCGAGATAAAAACAATATTGTCAGACTTCACTCTCCATCATCGAACTCGTCGATTTTTGAAGCTACGGAAATACTAAATAAGGAGAGTGATTTCTTTTAATCTACCACCCGGTCGGGGCAGTGCCTTCCCATGCCCATGTTGAGAGATTCTCTTTCCGTTTCTTTTCTTTGGGACGGATCACTGCTCCCGTTCCCGCTGCTCCTCTTCTGACGGGAGGAAAATAATGGGTTTTTGTAGGTTTTTGCACATAATTTGTCTTTCCCCTTCCCTGGAGGACAGATGCTCCGGAGCTCCCGGAAGAATAAAAATTGCAGGAGGCTAAGGGGAAGAAGGAGGAGGGAAAAAGTTTGGTTAGGATATCTTCGGCATAGAACACTGAAACCCCTCAGAATTCGGAGATGAGAATATCAGGGTTCTAGGCCAATTGGATTCCGAGTCAAAATCACGATCTGGCAAAATAACGTTTACCGATTGCTATGAAAATTTGGACCAAAGGTAGTAAGTACCTACCTAGTACCTAGTACCTATATGTAGTATCTATGAACAATGAACATTATGTATCGGGGAATTCGATTGAAAATTGAAATTTGTAATTACACAAACAATTACACATTTTTGCGCGAAAATTCAAATCAAACTAATCAAATTCAGTTTGGACTACAAATAGTGAGTTTATAATGTTGAATGCAATCTAGTATTTCTGTAGGTACTTAAGTACTTAAAAACTTCAAATATTTTCATACGAAACAGGCGAACCTAATTTTACTATTGTAGCAACTCAATGGCAAATTCAATGAAATGCTTGGGGTCGGTATTGGAGTATTATGACTTCGAAATTGCCAGCTATTATTTGTAGTGAGCATTTTATTTGAAGTTAATGTGGAATTTTAGCCAATGGTTTGTACTTATATTTAATCCATACAAATATCGTAGCCTTCGACATGAACGTGTTCTTAATTGTACCATCTGATCATTGTACACATTTGACGTGACCAAAATTGGCGAACTCCGACTGCCCTCCGCCCTGCGTCCATAATACAAGACTGGGCGAACTTATCATCTCCCTCTAAATATTTTAAGTCGGGCCCTCCTCTCAGGAGACAACATTCCCCGATTCCTCCCTTCCTGTTATCCCTTATGAGTGTTTCCTCACTCAGCAGTGATTTTTCACGTAGGTTAATGCAAACAGTGAATTACCATGCCCCTGGCCCTTGATGACAAACGAATAACTACGTACAAGATACATTGCCTTCCCCTCCCATAAAAGTGTGAAAATCTCTAAAATAACATTCATATTTTTTGTACTTACCTATCTACTTCTCTATATTTGGGCATGACTTGGCTTAAATATCGGTTCTAGTCCCCGTCCCTTCATTTTATTATGTATCCAGGCACTATATTATGCATATAAAAGAGGGAGAGAACCGCCCACATGTTCACAGGCCCTCTTCGAATTGCTCGCCCATTATTCTCCAGAGTTCGGACTGCCTGTAATGTTTATGGAACCCGGAGGTATGTAGTGGGTGGGAGTTCCAGGGCCCATTTTTTTAAAGAACGAGCATGGTGTGAATCTCCCTGGAGTCCTTAAATAAATCCACTTCATACTCATTCATATTCATATTTAAAATGCATGGAGCCCCTTTCTCCCTCAGCACCTACTCCATTACAGAGTCAATTCTGGAACCGCAGGCGACTGCTAAATTTTTGGGTTCACAGGCATACGTAGAGGGAGGTCGCATTAGCATACATTTCCATGTGTCATGTCCCTAATTGACGGGTTTAGGGTAACTTATAACAAAAATAGATACATTATATGCCTGTATACGATATTTAATTGGGTTAGTGCACCCATAACTCACAAACTGTTTTCCCTTCTTCCATTGGGGATTGTGATGACTAGTACTCCTGCAATCTTGTCATAATAAAAATCTCATGCCTTGCATTTACCTTCGTATTCCTATCGTTCAGGCGTATTTAACCTTGAGTAAAAGTACGTGTCAATTAATTCGATTTTTCGAGCTGAAGTATGCAATTCATAATTCGAAACGGGGAGGCTTTGAATCGTGTTAGTTCAGGGGGTGTCAACTAATGGATTAATGCAGGTATTACGTGAGTGAGTGAGCGGTTGATGTGTGAAGCTGCGAATAATGGGCCAGAATGACTCTTCAAAGTTATTTTTAGAGCATCATGCATCATCTTAAAATGTGCATTGGGGAATTTTTTAGGTGCATCATGAGCATCGGGAACGTGATGGAAAATAGGTGTCGATATGCCTGGAACATTCTTAATTTGTTCGAAGATTCAGGATCTTTAAAAAGAGCATGAGTTGTCACTTTGTAAAGCGTGCAAGCTTGTATTCATTTTTGAGCAGATATTGGTGCATTTTTTTCCATACAAATATCTCAACAGTCCGTAGTCCGATTGACCCGCAGCTACAAAAAAAAACAGTACCTAACTGATATTCTGTTCTTAGTTTACGCTGGTTGCTTCTATTATATTTAATGAAGCGAGATACTTGACTTCTGTAGAAAAACGTACAGAAGCTCAAGAAAACTCCCAATGACTGCATTACATAGAGTAGAAACAATTTCTTACGAACTAGCCGTGTTATTCAGCCTAAAGTTAACACATTGAAAGTGACGCAATTACTTTTGTTGAGGGATCAGAATTTGTTTTAGCAAGAAGTCAGAATTTATTTTTCCAACGGCATAATACCATGACTTTGGCTTATTTTTTTTTTTTTATTCCACAAGTTTGAATTAGGTGAATTGTATTTGGATTTATGCGGCGGCGGCGACGACTGCGTAATCATACTCATCCTCCTCCGTTGTTGTCTTGACTGTTGTAGTTGTTGCCTTGGTTTTGGGTTTGATTGTGGTTGCTGTTGCTGCTGGCGTGATAGCAGTAGCAACTGTGGTGGAGTTGGAATTGGACGCTTTAGCTACAACCGGCTTCTTGGTAGTTGTAGTTTTCCCGAGAAAGACATTAAGTTCCTCCTTGGCCTTCTCTCGTAGGGAGGGCGGGTAAAAGTTGAGCGTACTTTCTATTACTTTCTGTCCATTACCCTTCAGAATGGCATTACCGATCCCAAAGAGGCCTGTTAGCACACTTATTGCTCCGGGCCCTGGGATTCGCGTAGTCTCGTCCCCATCGTCTTCTTCTTCTTGCTGCTGATTGTTCCCACCGCCACCACCATTGTTGTTGTTATTATTGTTTCCTCCGTTTTGATTGAAATTTCCGTTCCCGTTCCCATTTTGATTGAAATTTCCATTCCCGTTCCCATTTCCAAAATACTGTCGCGAACCATCCTTCTTCTGTTTCGAAGAACATGAATGATACCTTTGGACTAATTGGCTTTTAAATCAAAATCCTTGAACAGCATAACCCTCAACTTTAAAATTCTTACCTCAAATAGTTCGGATCCGACAGAATTTAGTGGTGTACTAAGCCGGGTATCTTCTCCTTTGGGGAAAGGCACGCAGCTAGCCTACAGTTAATATAACATGGGTGACCTCTTTAGTAAGTACTGTACAGTTTTGAATTTAAATACGCTGGAGAAATGCTCACCCATCGGAAATAGGTAACGCTGAGGAGGGCCAGATACATCAATAACGTTGAGAATTGATGCATTTTGAGAGCACTGATGGGTAGATCTCCCACTTTCACAACTAAAATGAGTTACAGAACTGCAGACCACAGTTAACTGCTAGTGATGCGCTGCGGTCGATTAGAGGAGCTTGTGAACACAGAGTGATGAACCCTTTAGTAAATGTTGTATCTGGTGATTCAATTATGATTAGGTATGATTACAATTCCTAATTCCTACCTATCACTCAGGTACCTATTCTTAATTAAATTATGGCTTTTTTCGGTTCAGATATGACGTAGATCTTGTTCAGATGCTTGGTAAATCTCCAAATACGATGTAATAGCGTTCAGGGTTCGTTAAACTCATCTGTGGGAGTTACGTTAGTAGGCATATAGCTAAGAGTGTTACGCGGATGTACTACCACTACATGGACAATTGCAGAATAGATCCCTGTGCATGCTTTTGGTATTATGATATCTATGCCCATTGCAATATTTTGTAAATTGTAAATCCGTAACAGATTATACTACCTATGTGGACTGCTGCTTTCGTAGAGCCAAGGAGTGAAGTTCAAGATTGGCAAAACATGTTCAAATGGAAGGTTTAATGGTGAAACTAATTTTTCATAAAAACGGAACACTGTTATCATGCTACATGCAACATAACCTTTGGTTTGGATCACCCTTCGTGACAGGAGAATGGCACGTCGTCTATTTGACTTCAGAAGTCTCACCTTTTATGTAATATATGTAGAACTGCATGCCTCATCTTCATCGGAGCGCAAACAAAATGTAACCGTCACTTGTGTGACAAATTCTAATTTTGCATTATATCTGCGGTAATGTACATGAAAGGGGCTGTCGAGTGTAGTACTGTAGTAGTCGTGATATATTGTTTGCGTTTGGTATCCAAGACGTAGGAGTACAAAAGGGTTGCTGAAACAACAGAGTATCAAATTACTTATAGATCTGGCGAAGTGATCTTGACTAGAATGAAAGTTGAGCTGAAGTCTGAACTTTATGTTTTTGTCTTTGGATGGGTGCTGAAATACAGAATGGGGAGGCTTCGTCGTAACTCGTAACGGAAGGATGGTTCTGGATTTGCGAAATCCTACACCATCTTATCCAACTGACAAGGTTGTACTTCAGACGAGCATCAGCAGAATCTGAAATAAATATACGCAATTACATATTACGTAATGTATAAATATGCGAAATACAAACAGGGAGTATTTGATTACAAACGGGGAGGATACAGGTAACTTGGGTAGGCCCACTCCAACTCAATGAAAAGTGCACTCGCCAACATAGTAATTTATTCGCAACCCTTTATTTGAAGGTTAATACTTTGGCCGTTTGGCCGACGTAATATGGCGAAAAATTGCATTTGCCAAAAGATGCTTTATGTTTGTAGGTCAGATCCTGGTATGATTTAAGATGTATATTTTTCGGCCTATATAATAAACCCGGTCCCAGCCTTATTTGTCACGGAATAACTTTAATCAGGTGGGGGCCACGCGCCGGTTCCTTCCTTGCGTGTGGCGCAATAGGCGGCTTACTTCACCACGTTTTATTAGGGTCATTTATCATTGCGCAGCATTACCAAAAATATGATAAACCGTTTGATAGAGTATGCATACGAGAGGTGTATATGGGCCGAGGACTTCGGAAACAGTTATGATTTAATAATGACATTAAGATTATACAGTCCCCAACCTTATTCACTGAGCATCAGATTAGCTGGCTGAGCTGGTGAGGAATTATTGTTGGGCCCATGACTCAGAGTAAGGCTCAGGCTCCTGTCATAATACTTGGTGGCTTAGGCCTTTTAATCCGATTTAGGAGACAGATTACTTTATTAAAAATAAGGATTTTCAAACCCTTTTCGAAGAATCCAATCCCTTAAATAGTGGCGTGGGATCACAGTTCCCTTCCTACGAACTCTATTTGGTAAAAGCCCAGAGATTTAAATTGAGGCCAGTCTACAGTACAGCGTAGAGGGAAGGGATGACCACCGCAGTTGACATGACGTCGACTGTTTCTTTAAACTTTTGAAAATTATGTAGTACTGTATGTATCAAGTTGTATGCTGTGCACAAACGGACTTCACCGTCTTAACCTCGCCAGAGTCCATATTGAGCCTATGGCCCTCTGTGACACGCTCATAAAGTCTTACCTTAATATATGCACAAACTGAGTTCATAAACTCTGTTCCCAGCAGGGAATCCACGCCACACAAGAGCACCTAGCGGTCTGTGTACAATTCATTAGGCCTCTTTAAGTGTTATCCTGCTTTTTTCTTGGATAAGAGATGTTAAGTAATAATTGTAGCTTGGTGTGGGAAACACGCAGAGACCGCATTCTTCGGTTCTGTATCTCGTTAGCAAGGAATCAACATGGGACTTAAATGTATTGAGGTCAGGTCCTCAGCAGCGTTGAAGGTAAAAGCCGGTTTTAATGAATTTTAATTGTGTAACCGAATAGGTTAAGCCGAAACTTTTCTCCCTTCCACGTGCTCAAGACAAATTGCAAGGCTGTAGACTTATAGCTCGTGTAAAGTTTCACACAAGCCAAGGGGTAGGGCATTAGCAGGAGCTTCGTGTCCAGGTGTGCTTTGTGACCTCTTGGTCCTGATTAGTCCCATTGAATATGTTTACTACAAGTTGTCCCTGGCGGTACATTCCTGGCATCAAACTGTTCCGTGGTGGGTAGGATTCCTGTCAAAGATTCCTCAATGAAGCCTAATGTTCAAGCACTTCGTCTCGATTTATGATGGATCCCTTTTTTTATTAGTACACTTTGAATTCCGACATTCTTGCCCAACCTTAATAGAGGTTCGTAGAATGGACCTCCAGTAAGAATTAAGAATGCTTGCCCACCTGAGCCGTCAAGGTCAGGAGCAATTATAATGTTATGGAGTTTGTACAGCTATTCAGGTTATTTGTCAGATCCCGGACAGGTATTCTCTATTGAGATAATTACATGGCACAAATGATATACTGTGATGTATAGATGCACTTCAATTTGCAACAGGTTCACTATAATCCGACTCTGGATTGAATCTGGAGTCGCACTCGACAGCTCCAAAATTTGTAGAACCGGAATTGGTTTTCCAATTTAACGAAAAGTCAGCTCCGGATCCGGAGTCTATTCATGGTTCGGAGTTGGAGTCGGATCTGTTTGGTGTTTTGTATAACAGTGATCCTGCTCAGAAACGTTCCTTGGAAAATTCCATGTTCCAGTTTCCGTTCATGCTATAAATCTTGACAAAGGTATTAGGTCAGGCGGCCGGAATCAACAACCGGTGAACTCATCTAGTAGAATTCCCCTGAGGCTCTACCAGCCCTCTTTTTCCATTGTTAAGCTCATGAATGAATTAAGGGCCGGGTTTGTAACCTTCGAGACCTATCCAGGTAATTCCTCCATTTAGTATTCCGTGTACCTTTGGATCTTCCATTCTTGACCGTCGGGTCCGTTTTGTCGTGTTATGATTGTCCCTATACTTGGCCCTTATAAGAGTCTGCCTTAGGATGTCATCCTCCTCGACACAGATCTCCCAAAAGATTCCAAATCCCTTTTTTAGACTTGAATAACCTACCTACAGAGTTGGCTTGATTCAGGAGAGGGCCCAACTTTGACAACTCAATTCCTGATTCCTGTCCCGAACAGACTGACCTGTCTGCAAGTTCTCCGGAATCAATTTATCATGCTTCGGCAACAATGAGCATCCTAGGTCGTGAGTTCGTAAAAGTAACCGGGGAAATGGAATCGAGAACTACCTGTGGACAGACCAGGGCTCTATTTTCAGGCCCACGACTCCATTTACCTACATATATTTAAACCTGTAATTTATTCACGACTTAATCATTCAGCCCCTTAGCCCAACAATGGACCATTGAAGAGTGATTTTCATTTTCAATTTTCTTATTGAAACTCATTTATCTCTCTTAGCTCCGCCATTAGTTGCCTCGTATACCATATCATTTACATTTACAGATGCACGCTGGAGAGGTACCTGAGAGGATCTAGCTGTAGTACCTAAGTAATTTAATATTCCTTACTACAAAATAGTCGGATAAAATATTTATTTTTTGGCTCGAGCTTTTTCTTTTATGAGCATCGACTTACGCTGCCTCGCCTAGTGCTTGAAAACAATTGCCCCAACTAAATATGTATTTTATGACTGGGTTTACGATCAAGTGGAGTGATACGGCGAATTTCATTTGTTTATATTCCAATTTGGCAGTGTTAAAATACGCTGATAGAGGCTGGGAGGAGTGCATAAAGGGAAAGGATCGTCTTTGTTAATACTCGTATTGACCTTTATCCTCAGGATGAACATGAGTCGTTTTGTTTTAGTCATAACAATGAAATATTAAACACCTAACATTATTCTGTCCTAGTCGGCATTTGCTTTTGTAGAAAAATACTTTTTGTTTACCTAGCAAATTAAAGTTTGACTTTTGTGAAGATGTGTGACATGACAATCAATTCGAGGCGGCAGTCCTTGGAGATATTTTTTTGGTAGAAAGCAAATAATTATCCTGACAAAACGACAAAGGTCACATAATTATGATCTCAATTACCAAGAATATTCGCTTTCGATCGGCTCACAATTTAACGGGCCGTCGTTTGTTGCGGAAGAGGATGTTTCTTTTTTTATAACTGCCAAGTCATTATACAGAACTTTCTTTGTATCACTATCACTCAAATTTAAATTATACGTTTATTTTATTACTGCTTACAAATGCAAAGTGCAAGAGTCATAAAACAAAATACATTAATTCTGTGCATTGCTGCATTTTTGATTTATGAACTTCGGCTCTCACCTACTGTACCTACCTCGATACAGTCTTACTTTTCAATATTGAGTAAGTATTAGATATGTACGCAGTAACCCTTTGTAGAAACGGATACTCTAATCAATCCTATTCACAAATCCCAGAGAATATTAAGTTTAATCTACTATGTAAAAAGTAGATGTATGGCTGCATCTGCACTTACTGCTTACTGAAGGCAATTTGTGTTTCGTAGCGTAGGCCTGAGTATGGGTTCCATGAATTTGTTATGATTAGAACGTGATGAGATGATACGAAGGGAAATTAGGGAAGCTGGGATGAAGGGGAGCAAATGGAAGCTGTAGTGTAGTTAGTACACAGTACACCGCCCTGCTCACTTGGGAGCCTGTAAACCCTGGAATGACGAAAATGGGATAGAAAAATGGTCTTAACTTCCTAACGATCTACTGTTGTTCCTCCCTTCTCCCGTTCTTCCCCCACTCATTCAGCCCTGAACTGTAAAATAAGTAGACAGGCCGGGACGAAAGTGATGGGGAAACGGATCCAATCCGCCTCTACTCTCCAAGTTCGGAGGGGGAGACGAGAACAGAATTTCTCCCGTGCGTTTCTACTTGGGAAATAGAAAGCTCCCCGTCAAAATCCGTCAGTTTTTCTCCTCAGTCTATCCTTTAAACCTACGCATGTTGGTACTTAAACCTAAAGCACTCCCGTTCCCAGAATTCATATTTTGGGAAGATCAACTGTCTAAGCTATGGAGCTGTGTAGTCTTCACAATCATCTTTCATGCTGCCATGTTGAGTTCCTACGCCGAATTCCAGTAGCAACAAAAATCTTGGAATATTATGTTCACACTTTCTACTGCATTGACAGAAATACTTGAGTTTAGTTCGGTTAGATTTGGTTAGTGTGTATCCTGTTGATTTGCTTAGGTTACGTTTGTGCTCAGTTATGTTTCGTTTTCGTTAGGTTCGTTAGACTATGTTCGGTTACGTTATGGTTAGGTTAAGTTTGTTATAGCTTAGTTATTGTTAGGTTAGATTTGGTTAGCTTAGGTTTCGTTAGGTTATATTATGTCTGGTTATCCTTTCGTTAGGTTAGGGTTGGATTACGCCAGCGCCAGCATGTCAACATCCAAAGCATTGATCTACATACATAGGTACATTGTTATTGGAACCATGTCGTATGTACACATTTGTCCGTGTACCATAAAACTTTTCCAGAGGAGGCTTGAAGGTGGTTTCTTAACTTGGAATAGAATTACGCCATCCTCCTCCCGCACATTACCCGTACAATTGAGCATAGTAAGTGCTTCTTGGGATGGCAGTTCCCATTGTGGAAGGCCTGAGCGGATCTTATCTCCCCATAACTCACTTTTTTAGCTTTCTCGGCGTGAGATAGGATAGGGAGGTTTTGAGACCCTTCCCACCCCCTGACTCGCTCTATTGAATTATGGCAAATGGGGTTTGTCTTATTTCTCCGAAGAGTGAAAGGGAGAGGTCCCGCCTGACAAGGAGAAACCCATTGCGGCAGGTCAGGTCACAGCCCAGATCCCGCTGGGATGAGAAAAGAAATCTGTCCCAGGGATTGTTCTCTTCGGAGTCGCCATGGGAAAGTATTCCTATTTACTCTACCAAGTAGTTGCCGCATCCATCCTTTCAACAATTGACTCCTGTTCATGGAGATTTAAAATGCAGCGTATTGCTTGATTGGAGCTGATGGGTGAATACTGAAAAGTGAATAGCGTATTGACTATAAGCTCACTCCCAACAGACAGACATCCGCCAATTCAAGCCTGCCAAGTCAATTGTAATTGTGTCGTTTCACAGCTTGACGAGACTCTAAGGCTCCTGTATTAACAAAATTGATTCAAGTCATGTTTCCGTCGTGCCATTATAAACGTCGATTTATTGGAGTTAATTCATCCCACGTATTACTCATATAATCACTTTAATTATGGGTTAACATCGTGTAACATGTAACTGTTTTATAAGCCTCTGCCAACCAGAAGATCTGTATTTCGTTGATTCCAATAAAGTATTCGGACAAAGGATTAATAATTGATCTGTCTGCTGAGTAGTGGAAAGAAACGTTTCGTCTCTCTTAGGGCTAATTGTTTGCAACTGTAGCTTTCCAATGATTCTGCATATTAATTTAGCGATCATCGCTGCACAGTCTTCCCTTTAGCCGGATACATAGAGTATTTGTTTGTTTAGTGAATTGAACGTTTTGTGTTTATTAACAACTTACTGTTATGGCAGATGGCAGTTAACTTCGAAACAGTTGACCCATCAGCCATTTGACTGTTTCGGCAACAATGAGAAGGGTAGGGCATGGATTCAATTTATTCATTTTAGCCCACACAGTCGCCATTGTCATTAGTGTCTCCAACAGGGTACGGTGTCGCATTGCGTGCTAGAATCCTATTAACTCCTGTCCTGATTCCTGTCTATGACTCTTGAACTTGGAGAGTAAAAGTTCTGAATGAGACTGACTGATGGATCCGTCTTAGTTTGATGTTTGTCAATAGGGATGAAATGTGATGATGAGGCTTGTAATTACGGCCACTTCTACCTTTGGCTCTCACCATTTCCTCAATGATAAATTGGACTTTCTTTATAAGCGCCTAGTCTAGCGCGGAGAGGATAACTATCCTATTCCCCCATTTACGCACATGAGTTATTGAGGCGACCTTCCTCACCTTTGGACTCTGGACTGTCTGAGGTCTGAACGTAATGGGAAAGTAAGCCTTGTTATTTTCTCCAACGGCTTAAGATCCGTACATTACGTTTTGTTTTGGGAGTCTGAAACAATAATGTCTGAAGATTTCAAAGGCTTAGGACCGGCGTCTAAAAACAATGCTTCAACTTGTTGGAATGATGGTTATGGTTATGTCTAATGGCTCATCTTTAATGAGGAACGGGTAAAAATTCTGAGATCCCTCCCGGAGATAGGCCTCGGATCTCCTCAGTTTTCGGGACTTCAATAAATTAGGGTGACAGGAACTTTTGAAGTCCCCCTTTGTGGCCCAACATTTGTCGTTCTCCCAACAACTGTGTTGTTGTGGGTATCTCCTGAGGGTCCTCCCTGCTTTGTATGGGCGGGTGACGGCGGGGCTACGGATCTCAACTTAATGCTCTTCCCTTTTGAGCCGGGCCCGAAAAAAAAGAACATCGTTTTACTCTCAACTTGACATGAGGGAGGGGTAACCACAAGTTGATGCACGGGACTCTGCTCCTGCTGGGCCAGGGGCCAGGAGGGGCGTAAAATACCCGGTAACGGTTGGTGACATAATGGGCAGGTCTATCTCATTGTTGAGGACCCTCTGCTTCAATACAGTACAGTATCCATGAATTTTGATTTTTTGGTGTTCATAACCATACGCCGTCAATTATGTTGGATATATATTTTTCATACGGAGGAAAACATCTAGGTACTATATCCGTAGCAGGAAACCTAACCGAACTGAAAATTAGTGCTATCGAGAGCGAACGACGAACTACAGCTTACTACATTAACTTAGGGTTTGAACGCCGTAAGGATATTTACATCTTTGTCCATTGGATTCTGTACGGAACTGAGCACGTGGAAATTGACCAAGAATCAAATGTTCGACTTTAAGCCATTCTGATTTTGTGATATATAGAAGGAAGTGTGCAACCGATTAGCTCCACTTCTGTCGGTTTTATCAGTTTTATAGTATTCGTACAGGAATAATGAGTCGGATCCTTCCGATCAAAATGATACAACAATGGGATGGGCAATGGGTTGGGTGCTCTTTTGTACTTTAAGGTTAAGTGGCTCTCAGCCTTTGTGATAGCTCCCTACGCACCCTGCACGTGTGGGGCTCCTGCGGAGTCCCAATTTTTGTAAAGCAGCTCCAAAATCTAAAATGTTGTAGACTGTGAAAAATGATTTTCCAATTTTCCACGCTTGAGTGGTTCCCAACCTAAAGGCTTGCCACTTGTCATACTTGGGCGGGACTAATGGGCCGAAACAGAAAATGCACTTTTCGAACTTTTCAGTCCGTTTCCTCTAAAATGGATGATGCTGGAGTCTCCCGCATTGTTTCCCGTATTCCCTGCAGTTCTGCGGTAAACATTCCCAGTGCCCCTGGATTGCTCCCACTCCTTTTTTCTAAATCTCTAAATGGAAGTTACTCGTTTAGTCGTTTATCATGCCAAGGGTGCCTGTCAAATGAAGTCAAGGCCTGTTAGTATAATTTTAATAACTGGCCGTGTTGGGCTTAGGCTGATTTGCCACTCCCGTCAGCCCAAATCTATTTTTGAGAGAGATGGAGCATGAGCGGAATTAAAGTAAACTGGTTTCGGAATCTGTAATTGGACGGAATTGAAACTTGTAGGGTGACTGGCAGGCTCCCTCGAGGCCCATTTCTGAGGCTCTCCACAATTTTTCCCGTCCTCTGTTCTATTATTCTGGTAATACAATACGTTGGAATAGGGAGGGCCTTGGCTTGATGGATATAACTAATCCACAAAGGACCGTGATATAAGGTATAAAATGATATAAGGGCAGACGCTGTCGAGCCACAATGGAGGCTAGGAGTGAAACAAAAGATATCAAGGCCCCTGGGCCCCTACACCCAAAAATGTAATTTAATTCATGGAAAGGGAAAACCTGCCTTGATTACTCAATGCTTAATTAAGCGGGCCTAAACTGAGTGTTTTGTACATTCTAGGGTTACTTGGACCATTGGAGGATAGAAGCTGAGGAAGACGGGGAAGATGGAGCCCGACCTCTGGCAGACATCAATGAACTTTTCAGTAACATTGAGGAAATTCACAAGTTTAATAGGTAAGAAATATGAGAATTATTGCACAAGACAAAGCCGACAATTCTCTAACATTAACATAAGTCATGAGGTATGCTTATATTATTATTAATTTTATGGATTAACCTTTGCATAACTATTATTTGATACAGAATCGGCATGGAACAACTATCCAAACAAGCCCGTGCCAATGGGGTTACAAAAATCACTACTTCGTACTGCGTTTGCTCGGTTGTTTAGGATAAGGCCTTGATTTTTGAGCCAATTGTACCGTTTAGATACTTACTATCTCGCAGAGAATAGAACTGGCATTGAAAAACTACCCAAACAAGCCCGCGCTAACGCGGTAGTAACAAGTTTTTATTTTTTGTTTAAATGTATGGATTTTTTTTCAATCTCAGCCGTTTGCTCATAATTGAATAGAACATATTATGGAGATCAATGACTCCGGCTGAAACCATAAGCCGTTCACTATTCACTAACGTAATCATCTTAATAGATTTAGACAGATCTGGATCGTGGGTTCGGGATTAACTCCCAAGATTAATGATACGAATGAGGGAATATCAGTTATGGGCGTTAGGCCGTGAAGGAGATTTGATTGGAATCAGGCCTTCGTGTAAACAGTACAGTACTGAGTAATGATGTTGCTGCATAATTGTACTAACTTCCTCTCCTGTTTGAATCCTTGCAGTGAATTCGTAACTCAATTGGAAGTTTGTGGTCTTGATCCAGTCAAAGTTGCCAAATGCTTTGTGACCAAAAATGAAGGGTTCTCGGTCTACACGCAGTACTGTACACATTACCCACGGTAAGTTCATTAGCCACAGACTTCCATCCTCCATAGCTTACGTCCCTTCCCTGCAAATTAGAGTCTCACGACTCACGGTGTGACAGTTGACATGTTTTAATTAACTCACTTTGTGCACAATGCCCAATGGCTTAAGTGCTTTGCTTGAAGCTAGATAGTCCATTAGTTCAAGTACATTAGCCTGCCTTCCAGCCTTACCATACGCATAATTATCCAATGACTTTGCAATATTCTGAATTAATTACTTGAAATTAAGAAATACGCTAAATTCAAGGCAGAAAATTCGCTTTTGATTTTTTATTGCCAAGAGCAAAATTGTTGGCGTAAAGACTTATCACGGTCAGAGTTTCGATATTCTGCATTTGTAAATTAGTATTTCTATTAAGAAATATGCTAAACTCAAGGCATGAAATGTGATGTTCCATTTTTCTTTCCTGGAGCTACGTTGTTACCGTAAAGTGTAATTGCGGTTAGGTTTGCTTTGAAACTCACCGTGGATCGGATTAAGTAAGTAATTTTCTCCCACACTTTCATGCATTACGTACACCTCACTTTTCCCTTTCTTTCTAATGAAATTGAGTCTTGGGGCTGCAGCATTGTTTTCTTGATTAACCTCGTCTCCTCCGGCTCCCGTCTTGTGTAAACGGAGTGACTCTGCTGTTTTATAGTATAAGTTCAGTGTTAAGTTCAAGGGGAAGAACCTCCAGATTCTAATCCATGCTTTATTGTGCCAGTCAATGGGAGACGGAATTCCGTTTTCACTTTCATCTCGAGGTTTTGTTCTCCAAATGTCTACGTCTGGTCCATTGTAATTGGAGGCTTCCCGAATTCCACAAATTCAGCCTTTTGTGGAGTCATGCGAAAAATATTATTGCTCGAGTACGGAAGGAAGCCAAGTTCCAAATTGAATGAGGATGTAGTGTTTGGTTAAAGTGCCAAGAATGAGAGATTTAGATTGAATGGTCAGCAGGATTCAAGACAAATTGCGTGCTAAAGGGAGGTTGTTGGCTTTTGGCTGAAAAAGTAGATTAGCTTTAGGAGGCTCGTTTGAAGGATTCGGCCAGATTGCGTGCCATTTGATGGGTTTGGAAGGATGTTATCAGTTTTCACAATGAAAGCATGGCACTGACCTACACCTTGGGCCTCGAACTTGAATCTCTTTGACTTTGGCCATTCCTCTCACTTATTCTATGCTATAACAGCGTGGGGTAACAATGGGCTCCAAAATGACACCCTGGGAATCACTATAATTCAACATTTTGGGATTATTGTTATCATTGAGGCCATTATCAGACCTCCTCTATTATTATATGGTTATGGCTCCTGACTTCAGGTGCAACCGGGCATGTAAGGCAAGGGCATGGTCCGGACTCCGGACCACAACAACTATCTCAGTTTATAATATTAAATACTTTCATTTCCGGTAATTCTTTGTGGCTCCCCTTGGGTCCTTTTGGAAGGATATAATTAAAGTAATTCTTCAGTTTTATCGTTTTATGTCGTAGAAGGAGGAATTAGAAGTAACTTGAAGTGTTTTAGCCGTTTCGCATCTCATCTTCATGGTTCAATTTTACACTGTATTCCTTTTTGAGCACATGGTTGACTCTATAGTTATTATGAATATTACTCACACGCAGTCGATTTTCTAGGATTTCTCCTTTCACTGGTGTACAATTTCCGGTTAAATATTCAGTCTGTTTCTCATGAGAATGAAATAGGACGTGAGTCATCGTTTAATATTGAGAATGCGTATTGAAAAAGGAAATTCTGCTAATTCAAAAAAAAAACTTATATTTGCATGTAAGGTATGCCAAACCAAGCGGAACTGCGCTTCTTTCGCAAATAAGCGAACCAAGCCTATTTATGGTAAAATAACATATTTGCTGAAGTACCTGTGTACCTCAGAGTTTGCAAGCATCACCTGTCGCAAATGACTAATACAAAATGCTCAGTTCCAAGTTTCCAATGCTTAAAATAATTTAAAGGCAGATGGGGAATAGACATTAAGGTTTTTCTTTTTTATTGTAGCGTATATCTCCAGTTTTTCGTCTACAGTGCGTCAAAAATTAATAAGCGTAAAAACTGAGTGAAGCTTGATGCTTTTCATATCTTATACAATGCATTCTTCCTCCCATTTCGCTTAATTTTTCCATTAGGCTCCCGCCAATCATAATATGTGCATATTTAGAAAAATCGTGTTTTCTGACTGTTTAGAATTACCTAAACATGAAATCCCAGCAGTGCATCCGCGCTACAGTCGTGCTTCTCCGTATTTTCATTTTGAAAGATGATTAATGTCATGACACAGGCCGCCCTAATCCATCTTCCTGAGACTCGTAAGGAGCAACCATGCTGATTTTGCTTTAGAGAAACCCGAGATGCTATTTCTTGTTTTAACTAAAGTTTAGTTTAATGTATCT